>CAKALU010060355.1:0-37632 GCA_916700995.1 Hozukius guyotensis | reverse complement strand
ATCCTATCCTGCATGGTGCCTCACCATCCTACATGGTGCCTCACCATCCTACATGGTGCCTCACCATCCTATCCTGCATGGTGCCTCACCATCCTGCATGGTGCCTCACCATACTGTCCTGCATGGTGCCTCACCATACTATCCTGCATGGTGCCTCACCATCCTATCCTGCATGGTACCTCACCATCCTGCATGGTGCCTCACCATCCTGCATGGTGCCTCACCATACTGTCCTGCATGGTGCCTCACCATCCTATTCTGCATGGCTGCCTATAACCGACGTTATATCTATTATTTTCACCCTTTTACAGATGAGAAAGCCGCTCATTGAGAGGAAACGACGAGAGAGGATAAACAATTGTTTGGATCAGCTGAAAGAAACTGTGATCGGAGCGTTCAGACTTGATGTGAGTATCTCCTCACGTGTCTCTACAAGTAAACAATGGAGGCTGAATCATCAAGTTAACTTCAAGGCTGCTCATCTCATCTCTCAACAGCAATCCAAACTGGAGAAAGCTGACATCCTAGAGATGACAGTGAAGCATCTGCAAAACATCCAGAGCAGTAAACTCAACGGTAAGGAACACTTGTCTTTATGAGTCACATATGTGGTAATGCAAGATTACTGTGGATTATCTCAATGATTTATGTTATTCTTTGCGTAAAAATGGGAAATAGGAAGTGAAATGTGCCATGAAATATCTTGAGATCCCTAGTTGACAGCAGAGAGCAGCATCAGCACATGAAATGATCTCAGAGGCTACTTGTATTCAGCTGTAAAGTGATGGTTAGAGGAGGGTTGTTATTTGGTCTTATTGTGTTGTGAAACATATATGTATATCCTTTATTTAACCAGGTAAAAACTCATTGAGATTAAAATGGCCAAGAGGGCAGCACAGACACAGTTACAACAATAAAAACAAACACAAGCAGACAAATACAACTGTCACACACCACAAGTGAACGAGCATGACATCCACTTTGTATGCAACATAAAAACAGCTATAATGCACAAACAATTCAGTGAGAAATTCAAGAACAATCGACCTAGAGGGCCACTTTCTCGATCCTTTAAAATGGACTTAAATTCCCCCATCAGCTCTGACAGTTTCAGGTCCTTCTGTGCATTAGATGAAGTATTACTGGGCAGGTTCCTCATGGGAAAGAAGCAACAGTTGTTGTTTTATTGGATGCATGTAGTGCTCCTCTGTCACCACCAGGAGCTGCTATAACCTCACACCTCCTCACTTTCCTCCAGCAGACCCCACATTAGGCCTGGAGGCCCAGCAGAAGTACAGCACAGGCTACATCCAGTGCATGCACGAAGTCCACAACATGCTCCTCACCTGCGAGTGGATGGACAAAACTCTGGGCTCCCGCCTGCTCAACCACCTCCTCAAGTCCCTGCCCAGGTCCACCGATGAGCGGTCCCTCCAGGCCTCACCCAGACGTGATGCCCCTCTTCCGGCCGGCACACCCCCCAGAGGAGATCCCCGTGCTGGGAGGCAGCTCCAGAGAGAAGGGCCCACACGGCCAGAGAGGCCCGACCTCCACAGCTCCCACCTGGGGATGCTGGAGATGTGGAGGCCCTGGTGACCTGGTGGATCCTCTATTATGTTAGACCACCCTGTGTTATGTATCTTATAGATATGCTGCTCAAAAGACAAACGTGGGGCAGTTTTGTGCCAGTGATTATTATTATTGTAGGTGTGCTATAATGATGACCTTTTCTCAGTACTTCCCTTCAGAAGTCGACTTCTCGTAGCCTGCATTATAGAAGGCCTTTATTAATCTTTCATGTATTTATTGTATTAACAGCTTTATTTATTTGATGTTATAAGGCATGACTCTGCTTCTTATAGACCACTTGCTTGTCATTGCGTAGTTTTTTTATGTCTTCCTCCTTTGCTGTATGATTAACCCAAACATTAATAATAATAAAACTGATTGTACACTCTTGAGATTTGATTCTGGTTCATGTTGCTCTTGTCAATTATGTTTTGAAATGTCTGCCATAATGGCCATGCAGTGCAGAAGGACCCTCCCATTTAACAACTTAATCAAGGAGACCCAAACTTTTTACTTTACAGCTTATTTACTAATATAATCATACAAATATAGATATGGAAATATAATCAAATGTTTATTACAACAGTCAGCCTGTATTTTTGGATATATTTTTTAAAAAATCATGCAGCCCTACCTGAGAGTACTATAACAGGAAAACAAATATATATATAAAATTGTAAAAACGAATTCAATAATAAATAATAAAAAATATTAAATATATATAAAAATAATATACATGGGTAATAAGAAAATCTTCAAGAAAATTTGCGAGATAAAATATTGTCAGGGAATGTTAATTCATTGTTGAAAAAAAATAATTAAATGATTAAATATATTCAAAAATAATATACATGGGTAATACAAAATTAAATAAATAATAATACATTATTAAAATGATTCAATATATTAAAAAATAATAAACATGGTGATAGAAAATTGAATAAATAATAATAATTAACTAAAATTATTAAATATATTTAAAAAAAATATATACATGGGGTAATAAAAAATCTTCAGAAAAATTTGAGAGATGAAATGTTTTCAGGAAATGTTAATTAACTGTTGAAAAGTTACTTATATTTAAAATTACTCCAGGCTTCTTTGTTAAGGAACCCAGTGAGGTATGAAACAGGGATTTGGGAGCACTTAACATCACAGCCGCCTCCATATGGGCGCAAAAAAACGTCAGGATGTAGCCTATGGTCTGGAACATATACGTTTTAAAGGTCCCATATTATAAATAAGTGAGATTTTCATGTTTTTTTTAATTATAAAGCAGGCTTATGTCCTACATAAATACTGTGAAAGTATAGAAACGCTGAATCCACAGAGAAATATACACAGCCCGTATTCAGAAACTGAGCATTTGAAACAGGCTTTCTGCCCATTCGTGATGTCACGAATATACAATATTAAGTCCCTTGACACAATTTTAAACTTAAACATTCTAAATGTGTCCCAGTTTATTTCCTGGTTGCAGTGTATGTGAATGTCATAAGCTGACAGGAAGTAAACATGGACCCAAGGTGTTGCCTAGCAACGCAATTCTGTTGCAATTCCGTCAAAATGCACTAAAACGGAGCGTTTCAGACAGAGGGTAAATACAGGTATATTCAGGTTGACAGTATGAGGAAAATAAAGGTTTTTTTGAACATTAAAGGGACTGTTTGTAACTTTTTAAGCGTATAAATCTACCGGGTCGGGATCCCATGCGCGCTCCCACATGCGCGCTTGCGTGTGGCTACGCTGTTCAGTCCGCTCCTCTGCCTGCCTGCACTAACACAACGTGCACGTTCTCCCTCCACCTCATGTTCATGCGCGCTCACTACACACTGCAGAAGAGTTAGTTTAGCTCTGAGAATATCTAGTAAATGTACAGTGGACGTTTGTGCAGAAATAACTGCTGCAGCACCTCCAGACCAACAGAGGTTTCCCGTGTCTTGTGAAGTGACGGGGCTCCGCAGCGAGAAACGTTATCGTCTCCAACCGGGTGCCGGGGTCTTCCCTGTTTCCTCCGGCTGCGGTCGGGAAACGATAACGTTCCTCGCTGCGGAGCCCCGCTGCCTCAGCCCCGGAGGCTGAAGCAGCGGGGCTGAAGCAGGAAAAGCCAACACTAGGATCAGCATTGATTCATGGAGAGACCTTCGTCTGGTCAGCTAACATTACTGCCAAGCAGGTGAAATATAGAGTGATATTGTGGTTTTAGCTGACGTGTGTCGCCTCACTGTTTTGAGCGATGCTCGTTCATGTCTATTTAGAGCGAGCAAAGCGCGAGCCCGACGCTGACTTTCATTGACTTAAGGCCACAGGTGTTGCTGTTAACAAGCAATTCTGAAAGTTACAAATAGTCCCTTTAAAGCATGTAAACATGTTCTAGTAGAAACACAAAATACAAGTATGAACCTGAAAATGAGCACGATATTGGATCTTTAATAAAGATGTAATTCATCATTGGCTTTTGAAAAACAGAAACGTGCATATGGCCCATTCTCCCCCCTATTATTGGCGTTCTGACTGGCCGCCACATGGAGCCAGGCGGCGGGTCTGAAGATAGGAAGAGAGGGGGACGCCTCGGTCCCTCTGCGGAGCTCTCCAACAAAGAGCCGAGACAGCTGCTCTCTCCACAGTCTACACCATTAAAGATGTGGAGCAGGGATCTGAGGGTGGCGAGGTGCCAAACAAACCCTCCACTTGAAAGGTCTGCAACTCTTCCTTCTCTTAGGGCACTATAGTTTAGTGGTGCGCAATTGTGGGAGCACCGTGCGTAAAAGGGCACCTGAAACATGCATGATTGCATTTACCTGAAAGGTGGCACAGATGCCTGCGTGCTCCTTGCTCGAGCAGACAGAAGTGCTCCATTGTGAGGTTAATTTGCATGATAATACCGAGTACAAAACATGTCTAATAACGAGGGCGGAGGATTGGGCGCTCTTATTAGACATAAACAAATAGACATTGTGCGCAAAAAGGACCAAACCAGCACATCCATACGCAAAAAAGTCAAACACGAATACTACAAGAACCAGCATCATTTAAAGGTCCCATATCATGCTCATTTTCAGGTTCATACTTGTATTTTGGGTTTCTACTAGAACATGTTTACATACTTTAATGTTTAAAAAAACTTTTTTTTCCCTCATGCTGTCTGCTTGAATATACCTGTATTTACCCTCTGTCTGAAACGCTCCGTTTTAGTGCATTTCAATGAAATTGCAACAGAATTGCATTGCTAGGCAACAGCTCGGGTCCATGTTTACTTCCTGTCAGCTGATGTCATTCACATACACTGCGACAGGAAATAAACTGGGACCCATTTAGAATGTTAACCTTTAAAACTTTGAAATGGTCTAAATATTGTAGATTTGTGACATCACAAATGGACAGAAATCCTGACGGCTTGTTTCAAAAGCTCAGTTTCTGAATACTGGCTGTGTGTATTTCTCTGTGGATTAAGCGTTTCGATACTTTCACAGTATTTATATAGAACTTAAACCTGCTTTATAATATAAAAGCCATGAAAATGTCACTTTTTATAATATGGGACCTTTAATTCTCAAAAAAATGTTGTTGTAAAGGATGACAGCTTTAATAATGTGCATGATTTTACACACACAGCACATCACACTAAAGACAAGCACAAAATCAACCAGATATTATAAACTCTCGTGCAGCAGAGCATGCAACGTGAGAACGCAGTTGCACACAAATCAGAAGTCACCAAACAAACGGAGAACAAACGAGGCGCAGGCCAACACCTGTCGCTTTCTTTGGAGAAGGGCCCTTAATTCCCCCGGCTGATTCAGTTTGGGCCGAGGGGCCGCCAGCAGCAGCAGCTGCCAACTGAAGGCATCGCGTTACATCCGCCAAACAGCCGGCTAAATCTGCTGAGGCTCGGACACAAAAGCCTGCAAAACCAAGAACTGGTCGGGCAGAAAAAAACAGACACATACTAGCAGAGATGCTGAGATGCCCTGAAGCGTGAAAGTGGTCAGAAATGTTTATTACAACAGTCAGCCTGGATTTTTGGATATATTTAAAAAAAATCATGCAGCCCTACCTGAGAGTACTATAACAGGAAAAAAAAGATATTTTTTTTATAAATATATATATAATTGTAAAAAATAATTCAATAATAAAAATATTAAATATATATAAAAAATAATATACATGGGTAATAAGAAAATCTTTAAGGAAATTTGCGAGATAAAATATTGTCAGGGAATGTTAATTGTTGAAAAAAAAATATTAAATGATTAAATATATTTAAAAATAATATACATGGGTAATACAAAATTAAATAAATAATTAAAATTATTAAATATATTAAAAAATAATATACATGGTGATAAATAATTAAATAAATAATAATTAACTAAAATTATTAAATATATTAAAAAATAATATACATGGGTAATAAAAAAATCTTCAGGGAAATTTGAGAGATAAAATATTGTCAGGAAATGTTAATTAATTAACATTCAATTATAAATTTAAAAGTTATTTATATTTCAAATTAATCCAGGCAAATTTGTGTGAAGGGATTTAGGCCAACAAGCTATTAAGAGCACGGAGATTTAAGTTTGATTGCATGGCCCATTAAATCACATTTTAACAGCAACTAATGTGGCTTATAGCAAAAGAGGAAAAAAAGATAGTTTTTTTATAAAACATAAATGTATATAATTGTAAAAAATAATTCAACAATAAATAATAATAAAAACTATTAAATATATATAAAAAATAATATACATGGGTAATAAGAAAATCTTCAAGAAAATTTGCGAGATAAAATATTGTCAGGAAATTAAATTAAATAATTGTTGAAAAAAAATAATTAAATGATTAAATATATTTAAAAATAATATACATGGGTAATACTAAATTCAATAAATAATAATAAATTATTAAAAGTATAAAATAGAATAAAAAATAATATACATGGTGATAGAAAATTAAATAAATTATAATAATTAACTAAAATTATTAAATATATTAAAAAAAATGATATACATGGGTAATAAAAAAATCTTCAGGAAAATTTGAGATAAAATATTGTCAGGAAATGTTAAATAATTGTTGAAAAAAAAAATAAAGATTAAATATATTAAAAAATAATATACATGGGTAATACTAAATTAAATAAATAATAATAAATTATTAAAATTATTAAATATATTAAAAAATAATATATATGGTGATAACAAATTTAATAAATAATAATAATTAACTAAAATTATTAAATATATTAAACAATGATATACATGGGTGATCTCTGTTAATTAACAGTTGAAAAGTTACTTATCTTTAAAATGACTCCAGGCTAGTCAGAAAACTGCCCAACAAGGATAAATACAAAACACTACTTAATAATGTCAGCAAATTATAGTTTTACACTATATCACAACTCACTCTCCAATAAAATAATGTTACATTTAGCAGATATTAAAACATTTATCAGAGTTTTATTTATAAGATCAAGTGTAGGTGTCACTCTAACAGCCTATTCTGCATAAATAATGCATTTTGTGCAGCTGAATAGAGGCACACACATTTGATTAGAAGCAACACTGGAGGAAAAACAGAGCAATCGGTCCCTTAAACCCAACAAACTGTGTGATTAAAGCCCATCCAGCTCCTCAGGCTGACCGGAGACAAAGACAGTGGTCTCTCATTGGCTCTCCGGCTGTGTCTCTCTGTTGTCCCCCAGCGAGAGCAGCTCAGCCCCCATTCACATGCTAATAAGCCCCTATAAATACTAACAACAGACACTCAGCGCAGCGCCAGCAGCAGCAGCAGCACGTCTCACTAGGATTGCACAATAAACACAGGGCGAGTTTGTAGATTTTTTTTTTTTCTTTTCCTGTAACCGGTTGTGTTTGCCAGCTGCTCCTCGGTGGGTAGACGGTAGTAAGCAGTGGGAGAAGCCACAGAAGAAGCGGCCAGATCCGACCAACATGGCCCCCTCTGCTCGACCCAGCAACACCGACCTGGAGATGGAAGAAGAGGAGTCCGACTATGGGATCCAGAGACCGGACAGAAAGGTACCGACTCTGGTGCACTCTTTGGACAGTGATGCACTTGTCACACCGGTGACAGCCTGCACACTGCATTTCATATCTCTGCAAACTGCACACACTGTAAAACTGTTAATTTACAGCAGGATTTCAACAGTATTAACCTGTTATTGCTAAAAAACAGTGCTTTACTGTTAATACAAAAGAAAACCTGTTAAATTACACTCATAGGCCATTTTTTTATTTTTTTTTTATTTATGTGCACATATAAAACTTCACAAAATCCAGTCAATGAAAAAAACAAAACAAGCAATGTGTCAGGAGAGGTCAAGAAGCCACCAACCCCAGGAGATAAAAAAAAAACAATAACAAAGAAGAAAGAAAGATCTAAGCTAACATAATTTTAAAAATACAACAAAAGTTAAACAACGATAAGAAGTACACAAAATGTGCAGAAAACAATCCAATAAAAACAATGAAATACATACAAAAAACAGTACAGAAAAAAAGAAAAATATATCTAAACATATCCAAAGATGATTAGACATCATGAATTAAATGTGATGATAATTTCCTTTTAAAATGTTCTAAGGATAACGAGCTCTTGATAACATGTATTTTGGTGTTCCATATTTGTACACCATGATATCTGAGGGAGTACTGGCCATGTTCAGGTGAAGATGATTAACCTGTCTAGTATTATGTGAATGAATTTCAGAATTAGATTTTAAAGAATTTGAAGAAGAAGGCAAGAACATATATTTATATATAAACACACATACCTGATAAATATTTATGTCATAAACTGAAAGAATGTTCAGTTTCCTGAAGAGTGGAGCAGAAGCCTCCTTAGAGTTTAAACTGTACACTGTAAACAACTGCCGTTAATTTACAGCAGGATTTCAACAGTATTAACCTGTTATTGCTAAAAACAGTGCTTTACTGTTAATACAAAAGAAAACCTGTTAAATTACGCTCATAGGCCGTATTTTAACTGAACTATAATGCATTCTTAAAAAACAGCACTTTACTGCTGATCAACTGTCTAAAGTATCATCAGTAACAGTTTCATGCAGTATTTTTTTAATTCTGGGACCTGATCTGCACATGTGAGGCTTGTACATTGTACATGATTGTAAAGTCAGTGAATTAGCTTTGTTCTTCACTCACATGTTGTTATGGTTTGCATTCTGTGCTTGTAGCCAGCTATAGACAGACATTTTTGGGAAAAGTGTCAACAAGTCTATTATAGCCTTTTTCCTAACAAGTGCCTTTAATTGTATTTAGTGTGACTATTCCTGTCTGTAACCTGCTAAGTCTATTCATCTAGGCAAAAAATAATGTTTACTAAAATGTATGTAAAAAATACAACCTAAATAGTGCATTAAAACAAATCAGTAAGATAATGCAAAAGAAAGGTGAAAAACAGCTATATAATGTATCTTTAAACAGTAAATTAACTGTAAAATACTGTGAAATTAATTAAAAAAAACTGTATTTTTCATTAACAGTACAAAGCTGTAAATTTCAGCGACAGTATAATAATGTTAATTTTACAGTAACATATAGGCAACCCTGCTGCCAGTTCTTTACTGTTATTTTACTGGGAAATTCTTAACAGTGCAGCTTTATGCCTTTAAACCTATTGATTGTAACAGTTGAGTCATTCTATAATTAGGGGTACATTTCATGTCAACCAAAAAGTGAAGAAATCAGTTTTCTTTTTTGATAAATAATTTAGTTGTTACCATAATATACCCCCTAAATGTGCTAAATTCATAAATTGCCAAGCTTAAGCTCTAATGACTTTTTAAATATTTTAATGAAAATAAAGATTTGATTCATTATTTTGTCAACTGTGTTACAGACAAATGTTGTGTCATATAAAACATGAACAAGGTACTACACATTTGATAACACATTTGTTTGAAAGTTTTTAAGACTTTAACTTTATAAGACTGCTGTGAGTTTGTGTCACTGACTGTGATCTTTGTGTTCCTGCAGACCAGGAAACCTCTGGTGGAGAAGAAGAGGCGAGCTCGCATCAACGAGAGTTTGCAGGAGCTGCGGACTTTGCTGGCAGACACAGACGTGAGTATCTAAACACCTCAGCAGCTCACCTGTAACCTGTGATGCACAGGTAGATAACTGGTTCTGATGGAGCTCTTCTGGTTTGTTTCCTTCCACAGTTTCATTCCAAGATGGAGAACGCAGAGGTGCTGGAGATGACGGTGAAGAAGGTGGAGGACATACTGAAGAACCGAACCCAAGGTCTGCACAACTCTGCTCAGTTTACACTCTAATACCACGTCTTAAAATCCTGTATCTGACACTGCCATACCCTGACAATAAGGTTTGCATCCTCTTATATCTTCAGTCCTGAATCAAGGGATGTTCTAGTGCATGTATGCTCGAAGTTCAACCTGAAATTTAGAGCCCCACACGGGGTCACAAGATACATTTCAGGGGTCACGAGATGATGAAGAGGAAAGCAGATAAAAAACATATTTCTACACAGACTTTCCTCTAATCTTTTGAGCTTTTGTGTTTTAATTACTGGATGATTTTACTTCTTTAAGGCTCAAAATTAATTCATATAAAACAAGAAAAAATCACTCTGGGTGCACTGGTCATAACTGGTAGGCATATGCAACCAATGACGATGGGGCGCAGGTAAACGTTTCTTCGAATTAGGGATAAAAAGACAAAAAGCAACTACTGATTTAAAGGGAATAAAAGTAATTTTGTGGTGTTTTATCATCTGATTACTCTGGAGAAATGTTAACCCAACTGACAGTGACTTGGCTCAGTGATCGTTGATGAGGGTTGGTGTACTAGGTAGATGGTAGCCTATAGGTTACTGAGGAGGACGGCTGATAGATGGGTATACTGTAAACGGCTACAAAAAAGAGGTGGGTATGCCTGCGTTTACCCTCCACTACACCGCTGACTTGGCTGGGACCATGAGCAATACATTTCATAATCTTTCTCTCTCCTTCCACAGAAACAGACGCACTCAACCGAGAAGCCAGCGAGAGGTTTGCGGCCGGCTACATCCAGTGCATGCACGAGGTCCACATGTTCGTGTCCAGCTGTCCTGGGATAGACGCCACGGTGGCGGCGGAGCTCCTCAACCACCTGCTGGAGTGCATGCCCCTGAACGAGGACCACCTCCAGGACGTGCTGATGGATCTAATCACTGACACTTCCGGGAGTAACGGCAGCACTTGGCAGGGAGGCGATGATTCGCTCTGCACGACTCTGGCTTCACCCGGAGGAAGGAGTCTGTCCAGCGGCTCGTCCTCGGCCCTCTCCCCGGCCCCCTCCAGCACGTCCAGCGAGGACCTCTGCTCCGACCTGGACGAGACCGACAGCGAGCACAACCAGAGCTCCACGGAGGGCTCGGAGAACAGGGAGGCCTTGAGCATGCCCACCGTGACCTACCCTCGGTCGATGTGGAGACCCTGGTAGGGATCTGGGGTTTGGATGGATGCAGTTGGGATACGTTGAAGCAGCTTTCTTATAAGATGTGACACCGGGCCGCTTATTGAAAGGGAAAATTCCACTCTACAACACATGAACACTTCAAAAATAACCATTTTCGGTGGTTTAACTTGCATTTCTTGGCTCATTTACCCCTGCAGATAACCGGCCACAAGCATGGATTTTTTCCTGGATTACCCACACTGATATTCAATAATCAAATCTGTTCTCGAAGACACATAGAGACCAATCTGTCCACTAACAACAGCCTCAGTTGATCATAATGCAATGCAACAGCAGATCACTTTGGGGAGGGACCATGGTTGTGTCTTTTCTCTTCACCCACAACTGAATGCAGCAAGTTTGAATCCTTTCCTTGGCATTCTGGGAGATTTAGGAAATCCTTCAGTGAAGTAGAAGTAGAAAAACACTCTTTGGATATCACAGAAAAATGTCCAACAGAGTGTTAAAGGGTGGAGTTTTCCTTTATCTCATTACAGGGGCCCTTCCTCTCAAGGGCCCCTCCATCTTGGGGCCTCCTGAACGTACTCCCCCTTCCCTTTTCAGTAGCGACTCCCTGGCTTTGAGTCCTCTGTCAAGACTTTTCTTTACACCTGGAGAGAGATGAAAGCTCCTCTCTCAACATTCACTTACAGACGAGGAACAGTTCAACTTCACACTTTTTTTGTTTTTTGTGTGTCAATAACTCTGTGTATATAGGATTTGTATGTGGAGAAAAGCTCTTTTAGAAACCGAGAAGTTTGGCAATGCCTCTGATTAATATAAATATTTCTATTGTATTTCATAAAGGCCTGTAGTTTACTGGACCAGTAGCCTCCTTCAGAATGACCACTTTATGTTGTAATGATGTTTAGAGATGCCAGTAAAATGTCTGAATTTGATAAATAAAATTATGTAATTGAAGAGCTGTCGTCTGACTTGACTCAATGCCTGAAAGTAAGGCTGCACAATTAATCGCAATTTTATCAATATCGCAATTTGGTCTACGAGGTGCAATATTTGTTAAAAATGTGTGTCAAAATACCATTTTATATTAAATATTGTCATGCTGCAGAGATGTCCTGGCCTACACGTCATATTCTACAGACTTAAGAAAATACATTTGTTTAGATCCCCATAAAATCACACCATAATCATTTCAATATGTTTTTCAATGAAAATGAGAATAATGATGCAAAAATTATAATTCCCTCTAATATCGCAAATCATATATATCAAATCATAGATTTGCCATGAGTCAAACTAATCACAATTATATATTATTTTTTAAAATTGTGCAGCCCTACCCGACAGTAGAAAAAAAGGATAAAAACTTAAATAAATATTTCAAAAATAATATACATGGGTAATAAAAAAAATCTTCAGGAAAATTTGCAAGATAAAATATTTCCAGGGAATGTTAATTAACTGTTGAAAAGTTGCTTCATCTTAAAATTACTCCAGGGTAATTTTTGTGAAGTGATTCAGGCCAAAGAGCTATTAAGAGCACTGAGATTTCAGTTGGATTGCATGGCCCATTAAATCACATTTTAACAGCAAAAGAGACCCATAACATTTCTCACAATCAATTGTCCAAATAAAATGAATACACCATTCTCTGCTAATCCTCACAAAATATCCCTTTGGTGCCACAAGCTAAAAGCCCATTTTGATAAGATGAAGGTTAAAATGTATCACCCTAAAACTGAAGGTCATAACTTTGAGACATGCTCTCTTCTTCCTGTTAACACCTCCGACCTGCAGTCTCTTCCCACCACGAGGACGCGCAACATGAAAGAGTCGCACCTCTCCAACAAGTGTCTTCACTCTCACCTCAGATACAATGAGCATATTAACAAAGGACTGTGAGATCCTGTCTGCACTCAGTCTGGACCAGCCTGCAGCCTATATGGGCCCTCAGTTCCTGATATAAAATCAAAGTCTCCTCTCGTTTTTCAGCACTTATTTCTGACCAATAGGATAAATATTTGGTGCAAATAACACGTTGCTGCATTGTTTTATTGCCAGGTGATCCTGGAGTCCTTGAAGGAATAATTAATAAACTCTGGTGGAGGTGGAGTTGGAGGTGGAGGTGGATGTGGTGGAGTTGGAGGGGACCCGGGTGTGAACGTCGGAGGAAACACATTGAAATGGGAGCGGAGGAGACATGGTGATCAAAGAGAGCTGCGACCATTTGACAGAGGAGCGTCAAAGCAGCTGAAAGGACACTAAAGAATACAAGCAGGCTCCGATTCTTCAAAGAGACCAGCCAGCGCGCACACACACACACACACACACACACACACACACACACACACACACACACACACGCGCGCACACACACACAGAGGCTGGCCCTCATGTCTTCTGACTGACACCTGACCTGAGTACAATTTTGAGGTACTGTATTAAATGAATAAAGTGTAAAATAGCCAATATGTCTTGTTTGTTCCTTGTTACTGATAGAGAGTTCAATCATCCAATCCACCAAACAACTCAAAACAAGAGTCAGTACCAACAGGAGAGTACACTGTTTACCATTGGCAGAGCATTTTGGCAAATTTTTCTTGGGCGCTACCCACATAATCAGCGGTGCTGCTCATCCCACAAATGCATGATCCTTACAAGTTGGACATCATTGTGAAGATAAATAAACAGGCTTTCCAACGATGTAAAATACAATGCCAATTAGCATTGTAACAACAGAGAAATAATCCACCAAACACAAGTTTCCGAACTTTTTTTTCTGAGTTTATAAAGTAACGTACAAGTACCTCAAAACTTACTTACTTGAGTAAATGTACTTAGTTACATTCTACCACTGTATTTTTTGCTTGTAACGAGCTAAAGTTGGTAATTGTTAGGGTTGGTAATGTTGAGAAACTAACAAGATTTAAAAAATGATCAAACCCAGCACAGTGTTGACAATTCTTTTCTAATGAGCTAACAGTTAGCATGCTAGCTAGTTTCATAGCATCACTAGCTCCACATAGTGATGTTAAACTTTCTCGTTTAACATGAGAAAGTAGCCAAGTCAGCAACACTGACAGTCCGTCCTTTCAGAGTCACTCCCCCACTATTATCATCACGAACATCAACATATATAATGATCTTAAACAACAAACATGTCTATTGTTAGTATGGTTGTTAGTACTCACAGCTGTCAAACCAACTTCTGGAAGACTCCGGGGACGCGCATCAGTGCACGAGCAGAGAGCGCGCAGGTAGGTCGTTTTTTTTTTTAACCGGGTGTTTCCTTTTTTTGTGAAGATTTTTTTTTTTTATTGAACAAATTCAAATTTACAAACAACATGACTCATAGATCACTGCATTAGAGTAAAAGGACAAGGTGCATACGTCTTAAAATCCTGTATCTGACACTGCTATACCTTGACAATAAGCTTTGCATCCTCTTATATCTTCAGACCTGAATCAAGGGATGTTATAGTGCACGTATGCTCAAGTTCAACCTGAAATTTCGAGCCCCACACGTTTCACAAGATACATTTCAGGGGTCACGAGATGATGAAGAGGAAAGCAGATAAAAAACATATTTCTACCCAGACTTTCCTCTAATCTTTAGAGCTTTTGTATTTTAATTACTTGATGATTTTACTTCTTTAAGGCTCAAAATTAATTCATGTAAAACAAGGAAAATTCACTCTGGGTGCACTGGTCATAACTGGTAGGCATATGCAACCAATGAAGATGGGTCAATACAATAGGCATTGTTATACTTAATTAAAGTGCAACCGGTGCAACGTATATAGGACTTCTAGCCATAGCTAATTTGCAGACCTTGTCCCTGGTTAGGCTTTTAAGAAAAAGAAAATAAATTTAAAAAAAATACAGAATAGCACATCATACATAAAATCACATAATACAACATTGTACATTACAATCAATTTACACATGTATGTTCCCAATCAATAATCAGTGATCACAGGTTTGGTTTAGTTTCAGCCAGTGTTTCACCTTTTCATTAAACGTTTTCAGGTCATATTGTATTTTTATTTCCGTTAGTAGGGCGTTCCAGAAATGTATTCCTTTTACTGAAAAAGATCTTGGATGCATCCCTGTTTGAAATGATAAATTCTCTCCAATATTTCCCATCAACTGTCATCGGATTTAACCAGCAGTTCCTAGTTTAACATCCATAGGACAGCTGTCGTTCACTGAAACATTTACTTTTTCGGCCTTTTATTTTTGGTCTCTTGTGGATTTCAGCCAAACCCTGATTCAAACCGACTAAATTAAATTACAGCATACAATGCATATGCTTAGTCCCTAAACACACCAGTCATTGTAATTATGGACCGCTGTGTACTTTGTAACCCTATAGTGTGTATGTTTGGGTGTATGGAAGGAAGCAGGTGGGTGGATGTTGATTTTAAGGGCCCTCAGCCAAATTAAATTACAGTCACACCCCCATTGTATATTGTTGATAAGTAGGCCTATTGTATAGTTTCTATAGAATCTAACCTAACCCAAAAATATAAAAATGCAATTTCCCTGGGGTAATACTTCCCTCCATCAAACCACCTGCATGTAACATCAATCTGCTAACTGAAAACGACAGATGACCATGTTACCAGAATTAGTTTTAGCGGGAAAAAGGAGGGGAAAAAAACAGACAGGACCTCCCTCCTGTCTGTTTTTTTGTTTTTGCATGCATCAGCTGTGTGTTTGTGACCGTGCATATGAATTCTGAGGTCAAAGGTCAGTGCAATGCAACAGTTGGCGTGAGAGTGATTCAACGGCGGTGGAGGCGAGCATATGGCGCTGAAACAGATCCCCGGGGAACCCTGTCATCCTTGGCTTCTTCTCAACTGTCTTTGACTGTGAGAGAGAACAATCACATCCTAGTGGTCAGCAGCAGCAGCGGCAGCATGCAAGACACAATGCACTTATTCAGCAGCTTCATTTGACTTCTTATCTGGACACATGAAAACAAGCTTTGGATCTAAAATGATAGAATCATTAATTACTGTGATTGTCTTTGCAAGAAAATGCATATCATTTACAATAAAATGTCAAAAAGGAGAGAAGTGGACAGTGGAGTGAAAAATGGATCAGTTACTATTTCTCAAGTACTCAAGGAATATAATATCATGTGTTTTGTAAATTAATTGTTCACAAATTGTGAAAATTTTCAGATTGTACTTGTACTTCTGTACACTAAAAGGAAGGTGGTGTCGTTAATTATAGGTTATTATGCAATTGTTTGCTGGTCCGGCCCACTTGAGATTAAATTAGGCTGAATGTGAGCCATGTACTACCTGATTTAGAGAGCTGCAATGATCAATCAAAATTAAGAGTGTTTTTCATATTCAGCAACTACTTTGATTATCGATTGTTATTTTTCAAGCAAAAGTATGAAACATTTGATGGTTACAGATTCTAAAATGTGAGACTTGGCTGTTTTTCTTGCTCTTAAATAATAGTAAATTAATCATCTTTGGTGTTTGGACTGTTTGTCGGACGAAACAAGACATCTGTCGACGTGACCTTGTGTTCTAGGACATTTTATAAACCAAACAATTAATCAATTAATTAATTAATTTAAAAAAAAGTAACCAACCGAAAAATCTATAATGAAAAAAAATAGCTGCAGGCCTCTTTATTCAAATAGCAACCACTCTGGTATCATCTTACCAAAGAATGTAGGGCTGCGACTAATGATTATTTTCATTGTTGATTAATCTGTCAATCATTTTCTCGATTAATTGATTAGTTGTTTGGTCTAAAGAATGTCAGAAAATGGTCAAACATGTCAATCAGTGTTTCCCAAAGCCCAAGATGACGTCCTCAATTTCTTGATTTTTCCACAACTCAAAAGATATTCAGTTTACTGTCATAGAGGAGTAAAGAAACCAGAAGGTATTCACATTTAAGAAGCTGGAATCAGAGAATTTTTTTTTTCCTTAAAAAATTACTCAAACAGCTTAATCGATTATCAAAATAGTTTATAGCAACTAATCGTTTAATCGTTGCAGCTCTAAAATAAGGGTTTGATTTAATTTATTAAGTTGTTTTTTAGGTTTATCATTTATTTCCCCTATCAGCGTTTTCTTTCTTCTTCCAGCCAACAACGCATGACCTCGATATGTTGAGCAAAAAAACAATCTGAGTCACTCGGGTTATATTTCTGTAATTTTATTACAACATTGGTTCTCAAACATGTCTCAAACAACACATCATCTTACCTACAAAAAAAAGCACATAACTGTGCTAGTTTAATATACCACATACCCATACAGTGGCAATGAAAGAAATGTACATGTCCACACACATCATCATGTGCCAGTACCGTGTGTATGCATTTACAGATCAGGGTGCTTCCAACAGCCCACCAGTGTGTATTTAATTTAAACATGAATTCCCTCTATGCGAGGCCTTGTGAGTAAGTTCTCAGGCTTACTCTCATTCATGCTTTCTTAATGGTTTATACACAGGTGAGCGTTGGAGGACGCCCCTCGAGATATTTTGTCACAGAAAAGACAGAGATAGACTGCAGTTAAAGGTGGTGACAGGCGGCTGTCCTCTCTGTGTATTCATTCATAGAAACAGAAAGCAGAGTCTCTGTACGAGCCCATCACTCACTGGAATCATTCAAGTATCTGACCGCTCTCTCCATTGCGCTTTGCCCACATGCACATGTTCTCCTTACAGTAACATGACCTGGGTTTTATTGGAGGTAGGGTCCGTCCCCTAAGACACTCAAAAGCTCTTACCGTCGCCAAACAAAACACACAAGAGAAAAAAAATAGAAATATATATTTAAAAATAAATTCAGACAAAATTAAAATCTTGAAAACAAAGCAGCGAGATGCTCTTGGTCCAGTCTGTTACATTCACAAGCCTGCCTCGACAGTTTCTCTGTTGTAGCACCAGAGTTGTTCCCAGTTCTCCTACTGTTCACCTACAGGGTGCCACCGTTTCCTTAATACTTAACGCTAGATGACAAGTGGCTCCTCATGCACACATGTCACCATTTCCTGTGTAACCCCGTTTCTATAGAAGGTTACTTCTGAGGCAACATGGTCCCTGTATTTGCTACAGCTGTAATGCTGTTTTCCACCCCGTACTCCTATACTTAAGTGCTCAGTATCGCCATCTGTTGAAAACACGGTTATCACACACAACAGCTTTTCAATGAGTCAAGGATCTGTCATTTTGCATAATGTATAAATCCCCCACTGACTCCCGACTGATTTGTTCTATACATGACATTGTGTAGTAGAGCTGCACCACATTGACAGAAAAAGAATATTACCTGACGTTTTTTTTGCAATAGTCTGCATTGTACATGGACACACCTTTGTTTTAAAAACAATCATTTAGAGATAGAAACCGGAGGTGAAAGGGAAATGCTGATCCCACTCAATGACCTTGTTAGTTTGAATAAAATAAAAACATTTTCAGCTTTGACCTTGATTTGCAGCCTTGATGCAACCACCATCCTGTCAATCTCTGCTTTTCATGCATCGATTTTCTGCTGTTTCCTATAACAGAAAGTATTTCAGCAGCTTCTTAATCTGTGATGACGTCCACTTGTTCATAGCACCTGTGCTGGTTTAAGGTCTGCGGAGGCCCACAACACTTTGAGGTTATTCTGTGAGGCTAGCTCCAGTTTAGAGTTGTCTTTTAGCTGAGAGGATTTGGCTTTAGCTTAAAACAATCTATTCTAGATACATTATCCGGTAGAAAATAAATAAGATACTAGAAGGTAATTGATCAGATTGTCATTGTTGAGGAAAGTTATTATCAGCCTACGTGTCTGTTGGCTGTTGAGTTAAGTGCAACCACTGCCCTGCGTCTGGATTTTACAAATACTCAGGTTCGAGGACAGTAGCGATATAACAACTAATCCATGACACAACCCCAGCCTGCATCATCCAATGTGCACCACAAGTATTCTACATAGATAAAAATCTGAAAACAAACGGGGGTTTGAGGGGCTTGAATGTGGCAAAACAAGAAAACACGTACATTATGACTGGCTGCAGAGTATTTAAACAGCTATGCTGTTAACAACATTTTTAAACCCTAATCATAAATATATTTGAATAAGTTCATAAGATACCCGTTAACTTATTTAGGATAATACTTGCTCATGTTGCTATAATGCTCTGCCTCTGACAAACAGGGAAGGGAAACAATGAAATAAAACAATATCTGGGAGGCCAAAGGTCACCAACCACACAGGCTGGGCCCAGATCCTTTCAGTGTGTGTGTGTGTGTGTGTGTGAGCTGGCAAAAGTACTATATGAGGGTCATGCATACAAAGACCCTCATACAGCGCTACTGCCCCCTGTACGGGCGGATTAAGAACTGCACTTCAGCAGCAGTCCTCCTCACAACTCACACGCATCCTTATATTCACCACAACGGCAGCACAGAGTCCTGCTTGAGTTTATGCTGTGTGTGCGTGTGGATGGTCAGGCACACAGTTTGTTTGTCTCACATCCACAGTGTGTCTGTGTGTGTGTAAGTGAAGGTCCATGGCTGGCGGCGTGTGCGTTCAGGAGCCAGTGTCTGGTTGAGGCAGAGACTCTGATTGGCTCTGAGCGCTCTGGCGCTCTCGGCTCAGCTCCTCGCCCATGTCCATGTGTGGCATGTCCTCCTCGATGGGGGCCGCCATCGCGTCATCGCAGTATACACACTCCTAAACACACACACACACACAAGGCCGATATTAAATACATTTAAATTTGACTATATAACTAGAGCTGTATATGTATATCCAGCTCGTTTGCATGAAAAGGCGCATAAATGCCACGATAATGCGCAAGGCGTTTAGCGTGCAATAAGTACGCCTTTCTTGATTTCCGCATGTCATTTGCACGCCATGTATCCTGTACTGACTGAAATGTAAACGCATCTGTGTATTAATGCTACGGCAAGAGTTAGTGACGTTGTATAAAAAGCAAGAAAGATCACTTATGGTGGGCTGGTGAGGAGGTGGATGGGTCCAACAATCACCAGACTTTTAACCAGGAGACCCGTGTTCAAGACTGGAGTTTTGTTCTGTAAGTTAAGTTAGTGACGTTTGTCATGTGTGTTTTGTTGACGTTTGTCACATGTTTTCCGTAGTTGTTTCTGTACGTGTTTTACTTACTTATTTTAAGCCCAACCATTACGATTCCCTTACCCTAACTAAGTGGTTTTCTTGCCTGGACCTAACTGTGGACGTTTGCTCAGCGTACAAATGACACGTGAAAAGGCTAAAATGCGTACTCATGGCACGCAGAATGTCCGTGTAATGTTGTGCTATTTATGCGCCTTCACGTGAGACAGGGTTGGTATATCTGTATATATTTCTGAGATACACAAACATGTGTGTGGTCCTTACCTTCACGTTGATAGCAGCAGGTAGACCTCCCCTCCTCATCCAGGGGTGCTCCTCCATCAGCTCTCGTCGCTGGTCTGAAGTGAAGTGAGGCTGGCTCTTCTGCATCTGCCTCAGCCTCTCCTTGTCTTCTCGCAGAACCCTCTGAATGTCCCTGTGGGTCACCAAACACGCACATTATAGTTTACCGATGCATATTATGTTTAGACAGTTGAGTAATCAGTCACAAAGAAATCTGCACACTATCAGAAAACTGAACACATCTGACTGGCTTTTGCACTTTCATTTGTTTCTTTTGTTACATTACAGGCCTTTGTTTACCCCTAAAATAATACCTACTCCCAGTCAGTGACTCACCTGGGTGGCATTTGATATGACATCATGACCTTGTCGTCAGCGTTGGCCATCAGCAGCCAGAGGGGCTCCTGGAGAACACATTTGATGAAATGCTCTCCCTCGCCTTGGGTTGAGACCTTGGTCTGTGACTGGCTGCCATCAAAGCCTCCTTCACCTCTCGTCTTGGCTTTGGCCTTGGGGTTGTGTTCCAGAGAGTCAATGCTGCCAAAGTATTTGCTGGTGTTGCTGCTCCCTAAACACAGTTTTAGAGAGACACAAATCAATACGTGTACTTTTCATAGGAAATGTTCCTATGAAAAGTGAAAGTGTTCAAGCTTGAGTGTTGCTCTACTGACCTGTTCTGCTGCCTGAAGCTCCACTAGCTGATGTACCACAGCCTGAGCCCGATCCTGAGCCCGATCCTGAGCCCAATCCTGAACCTGATCTGGAGCCCGAGGTGGCTGATCCGGTCCCAGAGTGGGAGTCCTCCTGCAGCAGGATGTCTAGCAAGTCACAGGATGACGAGTTACCGTCGCTGTGAGCCCCTTCTCCTGGAGACTCCATCTGAAACATGAGGCAGCAGACCATCAGCATTGTGACGAGCTTTATGTGGGTGAAGCTGTTACAAGACGGAGATACGTTCTCTCGCTTTCACTCGGTACATTGTGACTCTCACCTGTTGGAGGTTTTCAGTCTTGGCTGAGCCTCTGTTCTTCTCACCAGCTGCCCCTGAGCTGCTGCCCAGGCCTCCAGCGAGCAGCCCTGTGCTGTCCTGCCGCTCCAACGAACGCTGTCCCTCCTCCATGCTCAGCAGATTGAGCTGCAGGGGCGAGCTGCACCGCGACTCAAACAGTGGCGGCGATGCGGCGGGGTCCCTCGCTCCAGAGGCTGGGGTGGAGGAGCGCGACACCGCCCCCTCTCTGGGCTCCATGGCCATGGGTTTGGGAGGCTCGGGGGCTAGGCTGTAGGGGAAGGGCTGAGCTGGATACGTGGCTTGAGCCACAAACTGAGTCTGCACTGGGAAAGAAGGCTGGGCAGCGAAAGGCTGCTGGGTAGTGTAGGCAGTCTGAGGGGCCTGGAAAGGCTGCTGGGTAGCATAGGCAGTCTGAGGGGCCTGGAAAGGCTGCTGGGTAGTGTAGGCAGTCTGAGAGGCCTGGAAAGGCTGTTGGGTAGTGTAGGCAGTCTGAGGGGCCTGGAAGGGCTGCGGGGTAGTGTAGGGGGTCTGAGCAGCCTGGAAGGGCTGCGGAGTAGTGTAGGGGGTCTGAGCAACCTGGAAGGGCTGCGGGGTAGTGTAGGGGGTCTGAGCAACCTGGAAGGGCTGCGGGGTAGTGTAGGGGGTCTGTGTGGTTTGGAATGGCTGCTGTGGGGTAAAGGCAGTCTGCACAGGGAACGGCTGTTGGCTGGTGTACGGGGGTTGTGTTTGCATGGCATAGGCTGGCTGTGGGGGCTGAAAGGGCTGCTGGGTAGTGTATGCAGGTTGCGTCTGGGCCTGCTCAGGGAAAAACGTTGGTCTAGGAGCGGCCCCCAACTGCCCGATCTGACCTAACGGTCCTATTTGGGGGAAGAGGTAATTGGGTAGCACCAGAGCCACCACAGGTGTAACAATTGGTGCAGCAAACGGAGCGACAGAAGGTGGGGCTTGGGTGCTCTGCCCCTTTCCAAAGCTGGCGGAAAGGGAGGGGTCAGGGTGGGGGGCCTGGGCTGAGGCTGCAGGTGCAGGGGGGTAGAGCGGGTAGGCAGGCACCATGGCTGGGTAGGAGATGTTAAAAGCCGACTGGGATGCCTCTGACAGAGACCAGGAGGTTTGGTTGAGACCCTGGAGAGGGGGCCGGGGTTTGCGGTTTGATTCGGCGCTGTCTGATGAGTCAGGATGCTTCATCCGTTGCTTCTTGGACTTCCTGTTACGGTTGCCCTTCTTGGCGGTAGTCTCAGGTCTGGTGGTCCCCTGTTTGGCTGCACCTCGTACGCCTTCAAAGTTGGCTGGACGTCTCTGTTTGTGCAGATATGTGAAACAGTCCTTCTGGAAGGTCCTGGCGTTGTGGAGCTCTCGGCAGCGGTTGAGGAAGGCCTGCTCTTCTTTCTGGGTGTGTGCAGCCAGCACCTGTTTGGTCAGTCCCAGCCGCTTGTAGGCCTCCTCCTCTTGACTGGGCGGGGACACCACGCTGACATGCAGAGCCGGGGGCGCAGGGCTCTCCGCCACGTCCTCGATCATTTCTGTAGAACGAATCGGAGCCATAAACATCAGTCAAACAGAACTTGTTTTCTAGCATCACTTATGTTAAAAAAATGGACGGTGACACTCACCAGACTCTGGCTGAGGCTTCTTGTCTCCCACGTGGACGATGGTGCTGCTGTAGCTGCACTGTGAGGTGATGGACACCACGCTCTCGGCCTTGCTGGGCAGGTTGAGGGGTGCCAGGGGACCTCCCACCACAGCAGCCACCCCAGATGAAGGCTTCTTAGGTGCTTTCATGTTTGACAGGCTTGGCTGGGTGTCTAGCATCAAATGGTCTGGATGGGGAGAGAGCAATCCTCTGTTAGCTCCAAGCCATAGATGATTACAGTCTAAAGCTGATGCAGGCAACAACGATAATGAACAACACAGGGGGTGGATCTGATATCCTAGATGGTTTGTGGCATGTGTTTATGTACACAGATGCATGGTGTGTACATACTTTGGTTTGTGTCCTGAGGCACTTGCATGCCGTCCTCTGAACCCTTCTTGTCGTCATCAGAGTTGGAGGAGGTGGTGCTGGTGTTGGTGGAGAACTGGTACTTCCTCTTCGCTGTGATGGGGATGTTATAACTCTCCAGGTACCTGAGAAACAGATATGGATTTAATCAGAGTGCATGCGCCACACACGTGATCTTTAAACTATCATCATACGGGGACACAAACACCAACCTGATGACACTGTCGAGGCAGCTGATCTGCTGGTAGGAGCAGACAGTCTGGTCTTTGCATGTGAGGTCTTCCATGCTGGCAGCAGTACCGTCTCTGACCTGCAGAGGGGGCGCTGAGCCCTTCAGACGCCTAGCTGGACTCCTCTGAGCTGCTGCTGGAGGGTTAGGGAAGAGAAAACATCAGAAACAGGTAAGCACACAGAGCTGAACACAAACATTAAACACACTTTTGTTTAATTTTTAATTCACTTTTCACTGCACATTGCAGTATATATTACAGTAAAAGCGACCACAGTATGGTAACGGGTAATATTAAATTGAACTCACAGTCAGAGCTCTTCTTCTGCTCAGGCTTGGATGGCGACGGTGAGGGCGACGTAGGAGGGGAGCGCAGGCAGACCTGGGAGTCCTGGTTCTTCAGCATGTGAACCCCTTTACAAATCTCCTGGAATGTCCTGGGAGGCTTGGCCTTTTTGGGCTCCTCCGCCTTTTTGGTCTCCTCCGCCGTGTTCCCCACCGCAGCGTTCCCGTTGCTCTCGCTGGATGAGCTGATGCTCACCAGCTGCTCATGGGAACCATTGCTGCCATGGCTGCCGTAACCGCTGGAGCCCACGTTGTGGACCGGCTGAAGAGAGGGAAGATTGTTACAGAAACTGGCAAACGCGTGTATGAAAATGTTTATTTAAGTTTGCGTCTAGTGTGTGTACATACTTGGAGTAGCAGCCTGTGGATCTGTTCACTAATTTCCTGGATGTCTGAGTCCATGATCTTCCCTCCATGAAAAGCTGGTGCTGCAAATACATCTTCATTCACAGGACCCCTGAAAAACACACAGACCGCTGTCATCTACAGTGCTCAAAATGAAAATTATTCCAACTACTGATGACAAAAAAACCTTAACTAAAACAACACATTGGGTATACTCACATGCGGACTTTGTGCCTGCCAATGACAAAAGAGACCTTGCGACTCCAGGGGTTGACGAAGCTGGACCAGCTGGTGTCGATGGTGACGTACTCGCCGTTTCTTGCACAGAAACGGATCGAGGAGTGATCGAACGGCTGACCGGCGCACTGCAGAACTGTTGGCAACAGAAGATGTGTGAGTGAGAGATGAGCAAATTATTGAATTATTTTATCTTTGAGTACACTTGACTAGACTGTATGTTTTGTAATATATACTGCTGTCCCAAAATCAAATAAAGAATTAAAAAAAAGACAACCACATGAGTGAAAGGGGTTCTTACTTTTTCGATGCACAGCCAGCATTAAGGGTCGGTCACTTGGGTGCAGTTTGAGTAGCACAGGGGTCCCGATCAGGTCCTGAGGGAGGTAACCCAACAGAGGAACAGCCCTTAAGGAGAAACAATAAAAAACAGTTATAAACATTCACTTCATTCAACAACACAGCAGCACAGATGATGTTCAGTCCACTCACCTCTCATCCACATCCTGGAACACACAGTTAGGTGTGTGTGTGGTGGTGAAGATACGCTTGTCAGTAGGGATTCTGGGTGCTGTGGAGAGAGAAGAAGAAAAAAAAAATGAATTGGCCTGTAAAACAAAAAAGCAAATGGTGATCATTAAACATGCACCTCGCTTTTAGCCAACTGTTTTATTTAAATGTTTGTGCCATTTGTATATCTGGAGGACAGAACCCACCAAAATAACAAATAAATAAATATATGACTCGATAAATAAATATGCCATTAAATGTACCAAAAATAGTATTACAAATAAATTTAATTGACATTAATTGCCATTTGTTTTAGTTATTTACCTTTGTATTAATTCCCCCATCTACTCTTCTATTTAAATTTAATTTCTTTCTTTTAATTGATTTATTTGTTTTTGCATTTATTACATTTTATTTTAAATTAATTTTTAAATTGATTTATTCATTATTAAATTGTATTTATTTATTTAATGCATTATTTTCCCTTTGCATTTTACTTCCCTTATTTATGTCTGTATTAAATGAAGTAAAATGAACACTAGAAATGTGTGTGAAAACATGCGGGTGTGGTCAAAAGGCCTCACCTTCGTATCCAGAGTGCACCCTCTCGGCCAGCAGGAGACAGCAGAACTGTTCCTCAGCCAGCTCAGCATCCTGGACTTTCATCAGGTACGGAGTCATTCGGAAAGGATAGTACTGCAGATCTCCTTCACGCTCCTTACCGCCACTACAACACAACCAGACACACACCATTATAATACTGTTTCATAGTATTGGAGTATTATCTAAAGAGGCTTTCAAAATAAATTTCAGTTTGCCTGCACCAAACTGGTACCAGGGGATTCTTTAGGTTTTTCTAGTTTCATATGATGCCAGTATCTTCCCTCTAGCTTTAAAACTGAGCCCGCGACAACCTAAAAATCGCAAATTGCGTTAAAGCATTAAAGAAATTAGTGGCGTTAAAATGAATTTGCGTTAATGCGTTATTATCGCGTTAACTTTGACAGCCCTAATTCTAACTAATCATCATCCTTTACTGTATGTTAAACTGCAGCTGTAACGCCCCATCTGGCCACTAGATGGAGAGACTGTTTAAAAGCTCACAGCTGCTGACTTCCTCCCTCCTCTCACCAACCCTGTGCTGCTGACTCAGAGCCTGTTTGAGCAGGAAACTATGGATCAGAGTAGGCGCCGGCCGTTTCCACTCACCTGATGCGGCAAAAGAAGGATTTCTCCTGCATGCACTCCGTGGGAGACGACTCTGAATGAGAGACAGAGAGAAGGAAGGTGGGATGAATATATCACCAAATACATTAGATCACCAAATGCATTAGATTTCCAAACCAACCATTGGTTAGTCATCTGTAGATATGACCTGAGAAGTTTGTCTCTCTTCCAAAAAAGGGAAGAGGGTGAAAAAACGCAATTATGCAACTGAAGTTTGAAGATACATTACAGTCGAAGCACAAGGAAAACGTTTTATGTAAAACTGCAGCTGCTCAGCCATTACTTAACCAGCTTGAATTACCCAGTGATCCCTGCAAAACGGCCCTGCTTTGACATCACTGGACTGATAACAGCTCCCAAATGACCACAAGCTGTTCCAGTTAAGACCACAACATCAACCACAGTACTTAAAGTGGGTGGACAATGGAATAGCATTAAAGGGGACCTATTATGCTTTTGTGCTTTTCCGCTTTCCTTTAGTGTGCTAGTGTGTAGTTTCTTTGTGCATGTAAAAGGTCTGCAAAGTTACAAAATCAAAGTCCACGCCAAAGGGAGTTACTCTCCCCCATGGAAACACTGCTCTTGAACGGCCTCAACCACCTTGATTAAAGTCCTGCCTCTTCTTCTGTAATGTGGTGATGTCATCAAGTAACACATAAGACACATAGAACCCAGTGCTGCAGCACAGCCGGTATGAGAAAACATTAAATCATGTAAACATGTTCTAGTAGAAATCCAAAATATAAGTATGCACCTGAAAATGAGCATAATAAGTCCTCTTTAAAGGGACAACCGGCTAAAAAACTGATTGAAGGATCACATTATTTGATGCAGACGTACGTCTCTGAAAGTTGTTTTTAGTGGATTCTTGAAAACGACGGGACATAAAACTAAAAACACCCATCAATATAATGCCATACACCACCAAATGTTACCATAGACATGAATTAACTCCTCTAAGACAGTGTCAACAATACAATTTTAACCCTCAAAAAGGATTTATTGCAGAGCTTTGCATTAGATTTCTGCAGGTGTACCTAATAAACTGGCAACTCTTCTTAACTTCTGACTGCACCAACATGCGATTATGTCTTCAGCAAATATGTGGCAGGTGTGTGTGAGTAGGCCTGCATTCATTAACGTGTGAATGAGCATGTTAATGAAATATGTGCTATGCGTGTATGAGCATGTGTGCACGGGGGTGAGCCATGTGAAGGAAATAGATGCTAGTGTGCAGGTGGTATGGGTCGTGTTTAGCGTGCATTCTCCATGTGCCCTTTGTGGGTGATGGAAGATCTACCATTCCTGTCAACCCAGTTATGAATTTTAAAGTCTGTAATGGAGGATTTTAGGTTACATAAAAACAGGATTTTCCAGTTTAGGGATGGCTGGTACCTGCTCCGGTGCACATGCTCCATGAAGGCAGGCGGTACGGCGTGGTGAAGCTGTAGAACACGCTGACGTCCTGAGGTGACAGGAACTCAACAAACTTGGCATTGTTAAACACTTCCCGCTTGCAGTTCAAGATTGACGCCGCCTGGTCCGAGATGTAAACGATTTTCCCCGTGATGAGTGAGACGGCAACAGCAAAAATATCCTGAAAAAAAGAAAGAAAATCAGTTAGTTAGGTGTTTTCACATTTTTCACAATATTTTGTATGTTGTACTGACGAATTCAATCTTAAAGGGCAAGTCCATTATTTTATTGTTTTTATATCATTCTGTAGCTTCCCAGTGGTGTTCCTTATGTATTCAAATCTGAAAATTAAAATTTTGGTCAAAGTATGTATGTTTTAGTGTCAAAATGCTATTTTCCCAAGCCCTTCCCAAGCGACATAACTGCTTCAGTTCCCTGTCGGAAAGGGCTGTCTGACGGCGAGGTAAAGCGGTGAAAGTAATCTAAATATAGTGTACACTTAAATTGATATTGATTTTTTTAGTTGGCTAAAATTCGCTTTTCTGCCGCTCCCATCTACAGCCGTTTTACCTCGCCGTCAGACGGTCCTTTCCGACGGGAAACTGATGCCCTTATATCGCTCTCTTCAAAGCCACCAGACTCCATTCACAAAAATAATAATTTTCCCTCATAGAACATGGGAGAGTACATACCACCCCACTATCCCTTTCAGTTATTTCCTAATTTAGCACAGCTAACTTTGACTCAGCTGGTGCTAGCGTTCACATTATTCATAATCTTATTGGTTAGCTTTGATAAGCTTACTTTGGTAACTTACGTAACAGATTTTTGCAACGGCTGAGTGTTCGTTTCCATTTGAAAAAAAAGGGAAGAGAACGCACAATATTTAGTCTATTAGTTCTATTAGTATTAGTTTGGTAAACATCATCAGATTTCAGCAGTTGAGAGATTACTTTCACTTACAACACAAATTCTTAAATTTCATTTGCACATTTTAAATAACTCAAATCATATTTCGAGACAAATATAAGCTAATGCCATGACCCTGTTGTGAGGTGAAGATCAGAGGTACTTACAGTGTTTTTGAGGGTGTACTCAGAGGTGATACTGTTGATTTCCTCGATGGTGTAGGACGATACATCAAACCCTGGTGGCTGACTGTCATTGGTCATCAGCATCTGGTAGTATTCCTCATTGGCTGCAAAACAAAGAGAAGATGGATCAATGCACAAACAATTTCACATACAGTATCAATGAAAAAGATACTTTTATATATAAGTATCGTGCTTTATCTCATGACCATAGTTTTTTCATTGATCTTTATGCAATATTCACACCCCAAATTAGAGAATATGATTCAGAATTGATGGCCCAGATGGATCAAAATTCGACAATATTTGTAATTATTTAAGAAGAATTATCAGTTTCTTCACCATCATCACAATAGCTGATGTACAATAACTACAATGTGAATACATGTATGATGAACATGTGCATGAAAAAAGTGCCAACAGAAGGAAACGACTCTTACCTTTCACCTGTTTGACACATCGCAGCGCATATTTGAGCGTGTTGACGGTGCTGGGCTTGCCCTTGCTCCTCTTTTCCAGCGGCAAGTGCATCTTCAGCTCCTTGAGGGTCTTGAAGACCTCCTTCTGTGTCTTCGCTTTGGCGGACAGTTCGCTGCTGCAGGGCGAGGATGAGACAGATACACGTGTGTCAGAATGACAAGGTCTCACCAGTGCCGTCACACCCCGAGAACGTGCCATCAGTATGTAAGAGGATGAATTATGGAGGGATTGATTGGCAGGGGTGTGCATCTCCAGCAGGTCTAGTCTGGAGAACTTTCTACTGTTTCATGCAAGTAAAAACTCCCATTTTACTACGGAGGAAGACCGTAAAAGTTATCTTTTACGGTCTTAGTTTATTTTCTTAAGATGAAAGATGTATATTAACCTGCAGCCGCTGGTTGAAGGGTTGTCCTGCTCGGAGCTCACCAGACTGAAGGCGTTGGAGCTGCTTGGCGGCGAGGGGCTGTGAGAGTTTGAGCTGTAACCATAAACAACGGAGCGTTATGGGAGAACACTGAGAGCACCAAAACAAAAAGGTAAGACTAAACATATTAAGTGAGTCAAGGACTTGGTGTTAGAAAGTGTGCCCAGAAAACCACAAACATACCATCTGTATAAATAAGTCTATATAATTATGAACAGCAGCTAACAAGGAGCAAACAGGCGGGTCAAACGTATCTGTCCCTGGATTTGAAATGTAAAAACAAGTGGTTATTTTTCCTGTATAAAGATAGTTTTGCTTTTGAAGGCAACACGTTGTTTCTAAATGAAACTGTGCTAACGGTCCTTGTCTTTTATAGTCGTATCATATTTAGGATTTAAATAACCACTTCTTTCCTCAGTGTGAGACAGTCGCTGCTAGACTACAACAATGACTCAGACCACCAATGACTCACAGAGGAGAAAATGGCCCTTCTATTACATTTAATGAACCTTACTTCTGTGACCTAGATGGTCCGCTCCCCCATGGCGGTGGGAAAAAATGTTATTTACCACGATTCAGTGCGTTTGATGTGCCCTCACCTCTTGTTGCTCTCTGACGACTCCATGAGAGCGGAGTCCTTGCAGTTGCCACTTGAGCTGCCCACAGACTCATTGCCGTGGGACTCATTGCCATGCGATTCGTTTCCATGGGACTCTGTCCCGCTCCCGCTCGAGCCGCTGCCACCCATCTCAACATCCTCGTGTAAGGGTGGGCATGGCCGCTTCCTGTCGTCGTGCGGGGAGCCCGGCGAGGCCAGGTGCTCGTGGCTGCTGTCGCTCCCCTCGGATGACAATCCCAACTCCGCTTCCAGTTCGACCCCGTCCCGCCCGCCACAGCCCTTGTTGTAACTGTTGGCCATGCGGTGAAGTTGGCTGATGGGGCCGCAGGGGGAGCCTTCCTCTTCCTCTAGCTGGAGGCCGACCCTTTCCCGGTTCCTTTCGCGCCCGTCCAGGGTTGAGTAAAGGTAGTGCTTTGAATCGCTGTGCTCAGACATGGGGCGGACCAAAGGGCAAACGATGGGTGATTAAGTTATCTTCCACATGGCAAGCGCCTGGCACTAGCACGTAAATGGAGTTGATGCCTCAGGATACAGTCTGAAAATAAAACACAGGTGAAATTACTCAGACAGCCCTCTATAATGCAGTGCACTTCCACAGATAGCAGATCAATACAGTAAGTAGGATAAAATAAGAAGCAATCAATAGGGATTAACCATCACTTTGATATGAACAGCCAGTGTAGCGTTGGATCTCAGCCTTTTAAAAAGTCAATGATAAAGAAAAGGGCACAGCAGGACCGAGACACAAACACACAAAATCACACGAAGGCTGCAGCCATCCATCCTTCAAAAGGTCTGCACAGTAAATAGGCCGTTGTTTGCCCTTTCCAGGTGGACTAAAGCCTCCAGCCCAGTTTGATCTGGTTACATTTTCAAAAGAGCTCTTTCCTTTTGAAAGGTGCGTCTGTAGAGATGAAAACACAGCTCTGAAACCGTCACCTCCAACATAGTCTCACGGCAGTTCGTGAAATAGTCACAAAATTTTAATCTATTTGATTTGTGTACATAGACACAAATTTTCCTTTTTTCTTGATGACGCTCAGCGCAACTTTAAGCAACGTACTTTTAACGCGTTTTCCTACGAATGTCCAGCAACACGAGATGCACGTGTCAATTTCCGCTCCAGTCTTTTCAAAATAAAACTACTTTGTTAGGTTTAGGAAAAGATCGTGGTTTGAGTTGAAATAACACCGGAAGTGGTGTAACTTAAGTATAGAAGTTACGTGACAAATAAGTCAACATTGATTGGTTTCACACGAGACATGAACATTGGTCTCCCGGGTGAAAGTCCTGTGTTTTTTGACCCACCCATCCACCGCGACCTCCTCCCTACGCGGCGCTCACCGTTCTCTTTACTTCCACAATTGTACACAAATCAATACATTCAATTTTGTGACTATTTCAGGAACTGCTGTGCGACTGGGCTGTCACCGTGCTCACAAACCGTCAGGTCTAATTTGGACGTTGGGAAGATAAAATGCTCTGGAGCTCCTCTGTGGCCCTTCCCAATTTAACTAATAAACTGGCAGGAGGAAAAACTGACAACCAATCTCTGGGGAAAAAACAGCTCTCCCTAATAAATAACAGCATTATCATTAATACCACGGACACAGATCCCACGCCAACACATGATAAACAGATGAGTTGATGCATTGACCATGTTCACAAATAAACGTAGCCTTATGTAACACAGTGCAGCGCCCCTGAATGGACGAACAATAGAAGAAAAGATGTGCCTACAGTCCCTCAAGTACCATTTACCTTGTTTCATAACATTCAGTAATTACACAAGTCACCTTACATAATCTCTGCCAACTCTATGATCGTAACATGAGCATCCACATTATGAATACAGGTTGAGTTTCACTTCCTTGTGGCTAACCACACGAGCAATTCAGGGGTGTAAAAACAGTTTCAATCAGCTTTGCGGCCTCCTCCTCGTCCTTCTACACCCTCCACGGCAGACCAGCAGTAGCTTAAGCTATTTATGTCTGCTTGAGCCATAATAGGAAAAACTGGCAACAGGTACTGATGCCAAATCCAAAATATTGCACAGTTTCCCTGCAATCCAAGATCAGGGCGCAGCTATTTATGTAAGAGCGCAAGTTCAAATGGTCTATTCTTCTCGCTTTACATAAGCGGTTTTACGTAACTTCTCAAAGTTTTAATGAAGGTTTTTTCCTGTTTTAACGATCTACAAAAAGACTTAGCAGACTTTCCAACCACACACACACCCACTGCCACCTTAGAGGAAATGACCCACTTAGTTCAAATGAGGAAGTTGCCAAGTGCTCAGATGGGACTTTCTATTGGCTGCTGCAAATGGCCAATCAGAAGAGAGCAAGGAGGGAAAACAGGTTAGGATGTCAGGAGGAAGTTAGGGTTGACCTCAGGTCAGCATCATGTCAACAGAACAGAGCTGCAACGATTAATCATTTAGTTGTCAACTATTAAATTAATCGCCAACTATTTTGATAATCAATTTGAGTAATTTTCGAAATTCTCTGATTCCAGCTTCTTAAATGTGAATATTTTCTGGTTTCTTTACTCCTCTATGATGTTGATGTTTAAGCTTATGACACAGCACTGCATCACACAAAATCATAACACTAACATTGCATAACCCAGCAAATTATTTATGATCACTCAGTCCGTTTACTGGAAGCAGTGTTAACTGTATGCAGCAGGGTATTCAAGCTGCAGTAAGTAGAGTAGGAGCAAATATTATTAAAAAAAAGTTATTTTTATAAAACGCTATATCCTGACAGTAGTGCATGAGACGGTAATCTGAAAAAAATCATGTGTCTCTGTGTCCTCTGGAGCTCCTAACGGCATCTGCAAGATTTCACAGACCGGAGGAAAACAACCAGTAAGAGCTGATCTGGAGCCTGCCGTCTTTGAGCAGCTGTCAATCACTCGCAAACTCCGATCAAACCGTCAAACTAGGCAGCGCTGATAAAATATGAATCAATATTCTGTTACTGTAATGCAGTATATTGAGTCATATTTGATCAGCGCTGCCTAGTTTGACCGCTTGCTCGGAGTTTACGAGTGATTGACAGCTGCCGCCGTTAAATGAACAGCCAGTAGGAACGCTCTCTCTCTGAAATCACCTGTGATTGGCCAAAGTCTCCCGTCACAGGCTAGATTTTTTTAAAGCCTGAAAACAGAGCCATGAGGAGGTGCAGAAGTCTAGTTTTCTCTCAGAACATCTGAATTACAATATGTTGAAAGGTTATTATGGAATTTTTGCCCAATGATGCCAAAAATATTTTGCCTACCCTCGCTTTAAAGCCTTGAGCAGCCAACAAAACATGCTACAAAAGATATAAAAACTAGGTTATCGCAATGGAACTGTTGCCAAACATGTATCAAGGTCTGCAGCAATAAGAGGTTTATCATGATTTCTCCCATATCAATCCTGCACCATCATGAAAATATCAAACACTTTGTACTCCAAAACTTGTGCAAACAGCAGCCAGGCTTGCCTCAGGAAACAGCAAAACAAAACCACCATCATTTATAGCAAATCAGAACAACATCCTGTCCATTTACTTGTTTTAAACCTTAAAAGAACATGCAGTTCAATATGAATATGAGCTTACCAGATACCCCTTCCTCTATGAACATCACATCACAGAACAGCGGTTGCTAAATTACAACTTTCTATCCAAATCTTCAAAAGTCTCCAAGATATGTCCACACAAACACTCTCAAAACAGAGCAGAAGAGTGACATAATAGAAGTGAGCTTCCTCCTCTTCCAGCTCAGCCCGGTTTCAGCTGTGAGCGCTGATACCCCCAACACACTGGCACAGATCTCAGGCAGCATTATACAACGCTGCTCCAGTCACATGGATTTGGCTCTAGTGCAGCACAAAGCAATAATAGCCTCGTTTCATAAAACCACATGCTTTTCACTTGTATCCAGTTACACACTGCTTCTGAAGTCAGGAATTACATAAGCAATAGTTAAAAGATAAAATTTATTAGAGCTTTTGAATGTACTTGAATTGTGATTACTAATTGGCCTTTTATAATGCTCATTATAACAGTCTTTTTATTCATGGATTTTTATCTTGGTCTCTGTCTGTGGATATGTGTGATTTTGTTGTCTGCTCTGTTGACCTGTTTTTATTCTGTCTATGTCTGTAAAGCACTTTGGTCAGCTCATGTTGTTTTAAATGTGCTATAGAAATAAATTTGACTTGACTTGACTTGACTATCCATAGGTACTGTGAGGCAGGGACAAACTATTCTCTGTGTGTGTACAGTAAGCCAAGACCTTGAAAAGTATTTTTTTAATTTAAGTCCACCCAATTACATTTGACATACTTAAAGAAAGCCATTGTTCTCAGGTGGTACCTGTGTTAAATAAGGTGAGCAATGTTGACAAACCTTCCTCTTACTACTGAAAACAGCTAATTTTAACAGTAAATGATTATATTACAGTGTATATCATATTCCACTTATAGTTTACACAACATAAAGGTTAAATATAAGTTTAAAAAAAAGCTGATTAGTAATGGGAGCAAACCTCCCTTCCCCCCCTAATGTTGTTTTAAATGTGCTATAGAAATAACTTTGACTTGACTATCCACAGGTACTGTGAGGCAGGTACTCTTTGTGAACAGTAAGCCAAGACCTTGAAAAGTAATTTTTTTTAATTTAAGTCCACCCAATTACATTTGACATACTTAACATATTTAAAGAAAGCCATTTTTCTCAGTTGATACCTGTGTTAAATAAGGTGAGCAATGTTGACAAATCTTCCTCTTAGTCCTATACCAACTAAAACAGCTAATTTTAAAGGTAAATTACTATATATTACAGTGTATATCATATTTCACACATAGTTTACACAAGATAAAGGTTAAATATAAGTAAATAAAAGCTGATTAGTAATGGGAGCAAACCTCCCTTCCCCCCCTAATGTTGTTTTAAATGTGCTATAGAAATAACTTTGACTTGACTATCCACAGGTACTGTGAGGCAGGTACTCTGTGTGAACAGTAAGCCAAGACCTTGAAAAGTATTTTTTTTTAATTTAAGTCCACCCAATTACATTTGACATACTTAATATATTTAAAGAAAGCCATTACCTGTGAAAATAAGGTGAGCAATGTTGACAAATCTTCCTCTTAGTCCAACTAAAACAGCTCATTTTAAAAGTATATTATTATATTACACTGTATATCATATTCCACTTATAGTTCACACAAGATAAAAGGTTAAAAATAAGTAAAAGCTGATTAGTAATGGGAGCAAACCTCCCTTCCCCCCATCTTAACTCCACTGACCTGCTATTCAACATCCACACACACACGTTGACCTGCAATCCAGAGCCACGGTACACTGACACAGTTATGTAAAAAGTACACCATATCCATCAAAACCAGCCAATAAAAAGCAGCTTTTTCAACACAGTGGGGTTCATTTAACATTTAACACAAGCAGACATTTGTACTTCATCTACTTGTGAACAGAAACACCTTTAAAAGGTATTTAATTAGGTTATAAAAGAAGTATAAGAAAGTAGAGCAAAGCCAAGCTCCAGTTATGCAACTGAACGCTCAATTATTCGTTGTTTTTAACTACAATGAAGAGGTTAAAATTAACAGTACCAACCTGTGCTGATAAAAAAACAATTGCCTCTCTGGTTGTCCTCGGTGTCAAGTAAAATTATAACCGAGCAGTTAGTGAAACATTGAGTGAAAAAGCTCCGTTATTCCTCATCAATGGGAGACGGAGGATTCAGACGGTTTGACACAGTGATCAACGGCTCCTCCTCCTCACAACGCCTCTCAACGGCTCTGGAGCTACCGACCAATCAGCGGGCTCAAAACGCGACCTCAATTCAAGTCCCGCCCCCTAGCGCTCTCCTATTGGCTGACAACTAGGGGTTTCCATGGTAAAAAATGACGTGAATGACATAGTGGGAGCTGATTGGCTCAGAGCTGCTGTCCGTCATTTTATATAAACAAGTCAGCCCCTTCACGTGGAAACCCATGTTGCCTGTGTGGTGTGCAGCGTGAGACTGGTGCTGGTTATACGACCATGCTGGCTGTAAAACAACGTATCTAGTGTTGACATTACATAAAAGTGGAAAAAGTGGGACGAGGAGACAACCAGGAAATAATGAACCACGTTAAATATCACACTAAAATAGGTTAAATTAGAATAACATATACCTTGAAAAACAAACTGGGTGTTTATGAGGAAATATGGAATAAAAAGTAGTGATATTGGTGAGCTTCTACAGTAGTAATAATTAAGATGGGATATGTAAAAATTCACAATAGTGGTAGACCCTCAGAAGGGAATGGATTCTTGTTTTTGAAAAAAAAATACATTTTATTTATTATTTATTTTCTATATATTTATTTTCTGTTCATTTCGTTAGAGGTGCCATTTAACTGTTCAATTGTAGGATTGATACTGTGAAGCTGTATATTGATTTTGGCCCTGTAAATAAGGGAAAAGTTAAGAGAGAACGGGTGGGTGTTTGGGGTATATACCCCAAACACCCACCCGTGTTTGGGGTATGTTATGTATGGTATGTTATGTTATGTTTGTTAAAGTAAATCCTGTTTTGAATATATTGCATAATAATGCTGATGTTTTTATAACAAAAAAAAACAATAAAGACATTGTTAAAAAAAAAAAATACGTTCAATTAACCTCTCTCTCTCATGTTATGTATGCTACGTTAGCAACAACAGTTTGTGGGCTAAATAAAAGGTTTCAACTCCTGTGGTGACACACAAGCAGCTAAATTACATTTTAGAACCTTAAAAAACGTGTCAATATTTTATATATATATATATATACATATATATATGTATATATATATATATAACACTTACACTTACACACCACAAACTGACAATAACTGCACTATACTGTATAATGACTGTGCAATATCATTATCATTATTACTACTAAGGTGTAATAATATATAATAAATATTTTTAGGTGGAATTTCATTTCATTCTCACTGTGCAATATCATTTTCCACTTGTGCAATTTTTGGTAATAGTCTGTTTATTGTCAATACTGTATATACTGCTCCTATTTTTATACTTCCTTCTATTTAAATGGTTCATATTTTGTTACACTTTGTTTAGCTCTTTTTTTTACTGTTAGCTGATGCATCTTGTTTTTTGCACTATCCCCTTTGCTGCTGTACACTGCAAATGTCCCTACTGCGGGACTAATAAAGGAATATCTTATCTTATCTTATCTTATCTTATCTTATCTTAT
>CAKALU010060353.1:653-12935 GCA_916700995.1 Hozukius guyotensis | reverse complement strand
GGACACATCGTAGGCGTAGGCGACGACGTTGGAAACGTAATTTCCACTCTGCTTTCATTTTTTTTCAGAAGATATTTTGGTGGGTAGCGAGCCGCGGTGAAATGTTGCGATCGTCATTTCCGGTCAGTGCGCCGGAGAGTATTCGATTTGAGACGACCCTACCCCGTTGAAATTTACGCACTACTCAAGTGAGTATAGAGTGCACAAGGTGCACTACATTGAAGTTTACTTCTGGAAGTAGGTGGATTGGAACACACTCCTGAACTCTCAGGTGTGGACGTCACAAGAAGAAAGTTTTCTGCAGGACAATGACCTCTCACATTACAGACATTACATTACTGCTTTAAATTATATGGGATTATTTTTATTATTTTAAAGCCACTATTTTTTCAAATCTAGCATATTCCAGTGGCTTTAATGGGGTGGATGGGTGGGTCAAAGGAAACCCTACAGCTGATGCTCAGCCAACACTTAGAAATCATTGAACGCTGTCTTTGTAAATCTTTCTGTGTTGAAGTGTCGATGTGCTTTTCAAGCTGCACTTTGTGTTGTGTTTGTAATGAATCGTGGTACATTGTGAGGTGTTTCATCAGAACACCATGTACTTTGCAGTCACGCACACTGAACTCCTGACCGGCAGCAGCTGTGATGAGGTGGTGTGTGTTCCCGGAGAGACGTGGCACCAGTAGCAGGATGATACCGGGAGACAGTGGGGCTCTCAGAGGCCTCCTTAATTGCTTTGCATGCACACACACGATACATTGTCATTACTGTTGACGGGTTTCCAGGAGCACGTTGTTAACAAATCATTGTTCGCTTCTCGGCACAGCGGGAGCGGGACGGAGAATTAGAGCGAACGCGGGAAAAAACAACGGAAAACATCAAAGTGCCGCTGAATGAAAAACATGGATTTGGAAAAAAGACAAAAGAAAAACAACAATGCGGAGCTTCAGAGTGCAGATGGGAGAGAGGAGAAGGAGGCAGAGCGGGATAAGAAAACCCACATGGCGCTCTGACTGAGAAGGGACAAAAATAAAGTCATATCGAACACAAACAGCGCTCCCTCGGAGGCCTTGATATGAAATTCCATGACTTTTCCATGACTTTTCCATAATGGAGCGGAGGCACATCTGTGCACTTTTCATGTTTTAAACTTTTATGGCTTGTTAGGCTGTTTCTCAGCTCATTATGATTTATACAGAGAGAGATAACCAGCCTGTTTTACAATACAGCTGCTGTCACCACTTTGATTCAGACTGAAATATCTTGACAACTGTTGGATGGATAGCGATGACATTTTGTACAGATATTTATTTAGAGGATGAAAAATCCCCTGATTTTTCATTCAAGAGTAAGCACAATAGTCTACAATTTGCACAATAACCACTTGTACATGTCTCACTGTACAACTGATGAGTTGATTCTCAGTAAAGTTGTCGTATACTGCCGTCACATGCAAAATGATCCATTCAATTATCAAAATCTGTCGCACATACATGCATATTCCATAAATATCTATGACATGTTGTTACGTACGGTGAGGAGGTACAATTAGTTGGTTTTTTTACTGAACTATACAGCAGGTTTTTTCATTGTTTTTTTGGCATGGATGTAATTTTGTGGCAAAATTTTCAGTGTACTGTATATGACTTTACATGAAAAATCAAAGGTGCATTTTCTGTTTTATAAAACATGTAGTGGCAGCTTGCTATAAACCGTCCTCGCTACTTCTAGCAGGATGTAAAGGGTTCTGACTCACGTAGACTACCATTTCCTACTTCCAGACAGGACCAATTCGGCTGGAAATAACTGAAATACAGTCTACAATCTGTGATCTGTGTTTCAGTTATTTCCAGCGGAATTGGTCCGGTTTTGACAGTCCAAGATTGGTCATATGGATATATTTTTGTTCATTTTAATTTCCGTGGAATAAACTACTTTTCACTCACAATACAAGCCTCATCTTTGAAGCTGACCGGGGAGTGAGTGACTGCAGAAGGCAAGTGGAAGTAGGACATGGTAGTCTGTCTACGTGAGTCAGAAACCTTTCCATCCTGCTAGAAGTGGCGAGGATGGTTTATAGAAAGTCGCCACTACATAAAGTCAGAAAAAGTTGTTGCTCCCCGTCCTGCTCCACTGAAGCCTAACTTGCACTAATCACACTTAAAGGGACACGCCCAAATTGTCCAATAGCAGGACGACTAGAGGAGCACATCTTAACAAGGCAAAACACACAGCATAGAGTCTAAATGGATCAAAGCCCATACTACAACAGGACTAACTGACCTTAATTCTAATGTATATCAAACATTTTATATTGCATAACACAATGTTCTTTTTAAATGATGCAAAAAACTGTAAATAATACAACATGTAACACATGAGTACACAAATACATTTACTGTATACATACACATGTGCATATCCTTTTTCTGTGTACAAATTTGAGTCTTTTCCAAGTAAGCTTTAACTTTGCTGTTGAAATGGGAATCTAAAAAGCTCAGTGCGACAGCACACAACAGCCTTCAGCCTTCAAACTGTAACTTAAAAAACAATAGATAGATAGATAGATAGATAGATAGAATTAAGTACTAACATAAATGTAAAAAGTTAAGTTAGTACTTGCATGCATACAGGTGTGCAACTTGCAGTAAGGTGTGCAAAATGTATTTGTAAATGTACTTATAATGTAATTATAAGTTCTAAAGTTAACAGCTGTATTGCACCAGAGTTTCCTCTCAGTCCACTACTGTCCACACCGCAACAAAGAGCCCCGTCAAGTGACTCGTGAGAAGGATTTAGATAATCCAGGATAACGCAGCTGATTCCCATTTAAATTCTCCGAAAATCTTTAATATTCAGGAAATATTCAGCGACCACTGGAAACCACCGGCAGTCATACTAAACACAGTCTGGCGGTCAAACTGTGAGACATCAAGGCTCTGCTCTCCAAACACAACAACAGAGAGAGAGAGAGACGGTGTCCTTCAAGCGCTCTAACAGCGAGCTGTCAGGCGGCACACCGGCCTGTCAGAGAGACATCCAACCATGCCTCCCCCTGAGACAACCTGCGTGTCCATCCGTCCATGTGTGTGTGTGTGTGTGTGTGTGTGTGTTAATCCCGCTCCACTCTCCCCTCCCAGGCCCGGCTGACCGGCGTGTCTACCGCATGTTCGCCTGTAATGCTGAAAGCTAATCGCTGATGGTTTGTTGGGGGGGAAATTAATATAACAGCCTGAGCACTAATGTGTTTAACTTGATTGAGATTAACGTCCCTTTTAACTCGCTCTTTATACGTGATGAAGCGGCGCCCTGGCAGCCGCTCCGACTACGACTGTGACTGTGAATAACAATACATGAATGAGTGAAAACGAGCCTGAACGATGTCACATATTTTTCAATTAGTTTAGCATATTTCTGGGTGAAGTGTTGTTGCATTAAAAATGTGAGAGACGTCTTAAGTCTTAGTCACTTCTCACTTCAAATTCACAACTTAAATTTGTATTAGCCAGAGAGAAAATGGTAGTTTTGAAGTTAAAATAAGCTCGTCGTCTTCCTATGCTGTTTTGCTTTATTGCAGCTCAACATCCTGAAGGAGTACCGGCAGGCTTTTCTCTAAAGCCAGCTGAGCACTCATAATTATTTTCTTATTAAACTAAACAAGAAGGGAGAGTTATTTCTGGCATCAGGGGTCAAGAGGTGACAGGCCGTTGGAGCTTTTTCAAGAGTTGGATGGACGTGAAACTCTCCCGGATGACTCATAAGGGCGAAAAATGAACAACACAGCAAAAAAATCTGGTTCTTTGATTAAGAAATAAAGTCAAAGATACATGATTGTGTAATAATGTATCATGTATCTGCAAAGCGTTAACTTTTCATGACAAAAACACCTCTTCTGGGGCTGAATGGTTATAACCGGTTTGATTTGACCCTTGTTGCATGTCATACCATTTCTCTCTCCTCTCATTTCCTGTCTGCCTCTTTCTACATTATCAACTGTACAATAAAAGACTGTACACCACTTTTTTTAGCTTTGTGGTAATGTATTTTTTCAGATAGTCCACTGGGTATTAAAACGGTTTATTTAGCTTCTGAAGTCTGAGAATTTTCTCAGCCTGTATTCAAAGTCATTAAAGTGGCAGTAGGCACTATATTTTTGGCATCATTGGGCAAAAATTCCATAATAACCTTTCAGCATATTGTAATTTAAGTGTTCTGAGAGATAACTAGACTTCTGCACCTCCTCATGGCTCTGTCACAAACTTTCTCATTTCACAGCTAAACCGTGCACTACAAGATGATTCTGAGAACATTTGAGGAGAGAAATAGACATTAACGTAACATAATATTGAGTCATATTTGATCAGCGCGGCTTAGTTTGACCGTTTGGTCAAAATTCGTGAGTAATTGACAGCTGGCTCTCATGGACGGCAGCTGGAGAACAGATCTCAGATCAGCTCTTACTGCTTGTTTTCCTCCGATCTGTGAAATCTTGCAGATGCCGTTAGGAGCACCGGAGGACACCAGAGGCATATGATTTTTTTTCAGGCTACCTGTTTCATGTACTACTGTCAGGATATAGTGACCGTTTTTTTTTTTTAAATCATATTTGCTCCAATCTCGCCTACTTCAGCTTTAACTAGGGCTGCAACTAAACTGCAGATCATTTTTTTTCTATGAAATGTTAAAAAAATAGCGAGAAAAAAAGGCATTCACAATTTCTCAGAGGCCACTGTAATGTCTTCAATTTGCTTGCTTTGTCTATTGAACACTCAAAAACCTTAAAATGTTCAATTTACTGTCACGTAAAACAAAGAAAATCAGCAAATTATCACATCTGGGAAGCTGGAACCTGAAAATGTTTGCTTGAAAAATGAATGAATCAATTATGACGCAGCAGCATACGTCGCTCTTTATACTTCCTGGTTCACGATTACGTGGATTATATATGAATTTTGTAGGTATAGCTACGATATGGTGAAGAAGAAGAAGAACAGCCTGCTGTACTTGTTGGTACTTCGACACACATCTGGAGCACCAAAGCTATAAACTCGTGCTGTGCAGCCAAATATTGTTCAAAAAAACCCCAGAACTTTATTATTTAATTATAGAGGAATTCTGGAAATTTTCCATTTGATGGATGTGAAAAACACTTAGAAAACATCAGGAAGCTTCAATGAAGAGCTGCAACTAACTGATACAAAAGAGTCTCATGATGATGATGATGACGATGATGATCTTAACCATTACACCTACACACAGGCTCTTGAGCTGAGGATGTAATCACTGCATCAATGCAACAGTTTCAGAGCTTGCGGACAGAACAAGGACCGACTTAATTGCTGGCATGTGTGTGTGTGTGTGTGTGTGTGTGTGTGTGTGTGTGTGTGTGTGTGTGTTTTGATGGGGAGAGCTGAACAAACAGGGGAGTGTGTGTGTGTGCCGTCGGTATGGCATGTGTGGGAGTCTCAGATACATGTGAGCGTGTGTCGTAGTAACGCAAGCCGTGCAGGAGCGAACCTCGCCCTTTTGCTTCATTTCAACTGGTAAAAAAAAAATCCACTCTAAATTAAGATGTCTGCTGGTTTCATGTTGTGTGTGTGTATGTATGTATGTGTGTGTGTGTGTGTGTGTGTGTGTGTGTGTGTGTGTGTGTGTGTGTGCTCCCTCACTGTCTCCAGGACGACATATTCATTACAAGTCAAAGTGAAATTAAAATAATGTTTTGCTAAGAAATCAGTATGCATGTGTGGTTGCTTGCGTATACTTACTTCGTCAAAAATTATTATTTTTCTGCTTTGATAGCAGCACTCACTACATTAGTGCTCGCTCTCTCTCTGATGTGATTCTTTGCTTCTGACTGAAATATCTGTGAAATAACATCAAGTAGGAACCAACGCTGTTATTCCACTTCCACTCGGAAATAAAAACTCCCATCAAGACTCTTTGAGTTGTGGACAAAACAAGTCATTTCAGGACGTCATCTTGGGTTTTGATCGTCATTTTTCCCCATTTTCTGACATTTTATAGACCAAACAACTAATCGATTAATCAAGAAAATAATCAACAGATTACTCTACAATGAAGATAATCATTGGAGCCTTAATATCAACCATCAACAAGCAGAATATCCTCACATTTCTTTAAGATGGAAACAAAAAAATCAGAATTTTCCGCTTTAAAAATGACAAAAAAATGATTCTACTATCAAAACAGTTGCAGATTAATCGAGTAATCGTTGGTGCCAACTGTCAGTCCTTGCCAGTTATTGATAATCTGACATATTTGGGAGGATTCTGAGAGGTTATTGATACCCGGCCCCGGCTGTCACAGCTGATCGTGCCTGTCGCTGACATCACTCCTCTCATCTGTCCATCCTTTCATCCGCTTCCTCCCCAGCAGCAGCAGCAGTCAAAGGACTCTCTGTTCAGTCCTCCAGATGGGGCTCGCTGGCCTGACTCACGGCCCCCCCGATACAGTACGGACGAGAGGCTGGCTGAAAATCACCACCACCACCACCACCACCACCACCACTACAACCACCCCCCCCCGGGACTTCACCGCTGACATGAAATATGGAGCATCACATGTGAGAAGGTCATACACCTAAAGAGTCAATCTATTTCCTCCTCTTCCTGGCTGATTTCTGACCAGGTGACACATAACCGGAGGTGGAGCGGATATGTTAGAACTAATGATCCCCAAACATGATCCGCACACTTCAACACCCGCCGGCTCCTTCAGGGGGTTCGGTGACCTGCAACCTGAGCACAGGTGAGGGCGGAAAAGCTACGGTGTCAACCATGACGTCGGCCGCTCAGTAGGTGAGAGGGCTTTCCATGCAGCAGAAAGTAACTAAATACATTTACTGTACTATTTTCTGCTACTTAATACGTCTACTTTACTACATGTCAGAGAGAAATACTGTTCTCCATTACAGCTGCAGTTATTTTTCATATGAAGACCTAAAGACTTAAAACAACATGTGATATATTGTGTATTCTGTTAAGATAGATATGAAAAATATTGTGTACTATTATGTTACTACTCTAATTCATTGTACCCCAAAAAATAACTTACAAAAGGCCCCCAAAGCACTTAAAATTATGTATGTAATGTATGTTCACAACAATGACCCGCTCGCTGTACATTATCCCGCTTATTACACGGCTACTTACTTAAAAAATCAATAATTTGACACAAAAATGGTCCTCCAGAGTCCGACATCAGAACTGCGGCCATAGCAACGGTCTGTTATACATAGCAACGGTCTGTTATACATAGCAACGGTCTGTTATACAGAAATAACAGACCGTAGAATGCTGTGATTGACCAATCAGAATCAAGTATTCAATAAAGCTGTGTAATAAAGTAAGATGGCAGTCACTAAATCTGCCCCTGCCTACAGTATGAGAGACATTTCCCCTCTGAACACTTCACTTAGTTGGATTTAAATAACTGTTTGAGGCCCAGAGAGGTAAAATTAGCAAATATTTCACAGATAACGACAAAAAATTAATAGAAATGTTTCTTTTTTCGTCTCTCCTGTCACATTAACCATCTCATGACCCTTCAGATTTATCTGGTGAGCCTTCGGAGTGGCCCGACTCTTAAATTTGGAACCATCAAGCACCTTGCTGTTTACACTAACAATCTAATAATGTCATATATAATAATATATCACTCACATTGGACATTTTTCTTCCAGAACAAGTACTTTAAGTACATTTTGCTGATCATACTTGTATACTTTACTTAAATGCAGGACTTTTACTTGTAAGGGAGTATTTTTAGGATGCTGAACTGGTTCTTTTACTCAAGTTAATGATCTGAATACTTCTTCCACCACAGCTTTCCAGACTAGACCAAAGATAAGGGTACATTTTACATTTGTCTCTAATATTCCCAGTAGAATAATTGTTCCTGCAGAGACTTTCCTGGTATTTTAATCCTTTAAAAATGTGTCAAAGCTCATTCTTATGAGGGGGGGAACTTAATCCTTAAGGAGCTTTAAATTGCATGTTTTATGAATCAGCAGCAGCAGTTATACAGTATAGTGTTACACAGGAAAAAGGCTCAGAAGTTGTGTTTCACCTTGCTCAGTCAGCTATCCTTTCATCTGAGAATGTGGTAAGGCTACTTTGAAACCTGCAGTCACGGACAAAGACGGAGATTTGAGGAATTTCAAATTACGCACAAGTGACGCGCGTAAAAGGGACGCGAAATGAGGGATTACTGTGAGGGACGTGCCATGTGCCACAAGATGTGCTGCTGCTGTCATTCAAGAGATTCCTCACTTGTTGATTTCACAACATTAGGCGACTGAGAATATTCTGTCTGTTAAGGTGCTATTTGACACCAATCATTTGGCCATCTTGGGTTTTTATTTTCGAAACAAGTTGTGTTTTTCTTTTAATGTAAAAAAGCGTCTTGTTTCTACAACATTTTTAGAGATGTTTTGTACATGCACGCCTCTGCTCAGTGCCTTCATATGCTTGACGTAGCTTACCATGCATCCTTAAGGTTCATCACAGATAGTAAAGCTCTGACTCACCACTGTGAGTTGTACTCTCGGGTGGGATGGCCTGCACTGGCAACCAGTAGGCTCTCCCATTGGTACATCCTTATATATAAGGTGATTCTGGGTCTGCTCCCACAATACTTAAAGGGACTGTTTGTAACTTTTTAAGCGTATAAATGTACCGGGTCGGGATCCCATGCACGCTCGCATATGCACGCTCGCATATGCGCGCTCGCGCGTGGCCGGAGTCTCCACTCAGCTGCTTGCCTTCACTCACCCACCGCACGCGTTCTCGCTGTCTCGCTCCACCTCTACACGTGCATGCGCGCACACTACACACTACACACTGCAGGAGAGTTAGTTTAGCTCTGAGAATATCTAGTGAATGTACAGTGGACGTTTGTGCAGAAATAAATGCTGCAGCTCCTCCAGACCAACAGAGGTTTCCCGTGTCTTGTGAAGTGACGGGGCTCCGCAGCGAGAAACGTTATCGTCTCCGACCAGGTGGCGGTGTCTCCCTCCACACTAGGATCAGCATTGATTCATGGAGAGACCTTCGTCTGGTCAGCTAACATTACTGCCAAGCAGGTGAAAAATAGAGTGATATTGTGGTTTTAGCTGACGTGTGTCGCCTCACTGGTTTGAGCGATGCTCGTTCATGTCTATTCAGAGCGAGCGAGCGCAAGCAAAAGGACGCTGACTTTCGTTGACTTAACGGCCACAGGTGTCGCTGTTAACAAGCATTTCTGAATCTTACAACAGTCCCTTTAAGCCTTAATATAACAACCTGTAGGCTCTCCCATTGGTACATCTTATATATAAGGTGATTCTGGGTCTACTCCCACAATACTTAAGTGTTTTTATTACACAACAAAAATTGTGGACAGTATTCACTACGTTCCCAGGACCTCTTTGTGCTGTCTGTCCCAAAAGCTCGGACAAAAATTGGGGAATTGTGAATTGTATTTTGTCTCTATTTGTGTCTGCAACTTTGTGTTCTTGCTCAGTTCTTTGCTGACCGTCTTGGCCAGGTCTCCCTTGGAAAAGAGGTTCTTAATCTCAATGGGACTAACCTGGTTAAATAAAGGTTAAATTAAAATAAATAAAAATAAAATCTTGAACCAGAAGTATTCCCATGACATGCCTCTTGAGGTTCACAGGTGAAATGGAGTAAAAACAGCTGGGGGAAAAAGGGCACCACCGGGTCAGGTTTCTTACCTTAATGATGCTGCTCCTGCGAGGTGCTGCTTTCACCGCGTCCAGGAGGATGGTGTCGGTGTCCTGACCGCCACTACCGGGCAGGATGACTCCGCTCCGCCGGCCGCGGGACGCTCTGGGCGGGATGAAATCCGGCGCTCCGTCGCTGCACAGCGCGTCTCCATATCCATCACGCTCAGACATCTCGATGAGAGGAAGAGAGGGGCTCGATTTGAAACTGGAAAATTAATAATCAAGTCGTTGGATCTGACCTGAATAAAGTTTGACTTGGCTGCAAGTGGATGCCATTTAAAGGAGGAATTGTTTTCCTAAAGAAGCTCAGCAGCAGCAGCAGAAAGCTCTGACACACTGGAGGAAACTAATCACCCCGATGGTCTTTAATTATGAGCAGATTCTCATAGTCAGTGAGCACAGAGCCGCGGTGACTTCAGGCTGATCCACTCAGTCCATTCCAGTGTTGGCCGGCCAATAGAGGGCGCTATAGTCACACACAAAAACACATTATTACTACTACTAATAATAATAATAATAAAACAAATTATATAAATTGTCAATATTTGTGTTTCAAATATGGAATGCACCCAGTAATATGTGTAATTTGATTTTTAATGTGATTATATTTTGTATTAATAATCTGAATCTGTAAAGTAACTACAGATAAATGTAGCACTTATACTGCTGGGTGGCTTAACCTAAAATAATATATTATAAACTATTAGTTTACTTGTATTTTGTATCAATAATCTAAATTTGCAAAGTAAATAAATAAATGTATTAGAGTAAAATGTCTAATATTTCCCTCTGAGATGTAGTTGAGTAGAAGTAAGAAAGTAGCAGAACATGGAAATACTCAAATAAAGTACCTCAAAATTGTATTTAAGTACTTAGTTACATTCCACCACTGAGTACATTTTATACTGTTGTGTTTTTTTAAAAAGCATTATTTACTCTTCCTGTTGGAATAAAAATAATTGTTAATTATTTAACTGAAAAGTAGTAATGTGTTTTTGATACCTTCACTTTTTTTGCATTAAATTGTCAATATTTGTGTTTTAAATATGGAATGCACCAAGTAAAGTAGAAGTACCTCAAAATTGTATTTAAGTACTTAGTTACATTCCACCACTGAGTACATTTTATACTGTAGCATTATTTACTCTTCCTGTTGGAAATAAAATAATTGTTATTTATTTAACTGAGAAGTAGTAATGTGTTTTTCATACCTTCACTTTTTTTGCATTAAATCATACTTTGCTGAAATTGACTGGATGTGGCACCACAGCACCTGCAAGAAATATTTCCACCAGCCTCCACTGAGTCTATTCAGTCCATTCAGCTCCACTCAGCACCTCGAAATCAGAGCATCACCCGCAGGTAGGTAGAGTCTCGACCTGGATGGAAACTGGTCTGGTGCGCTTCTCTCTTTCTCTCTCTCTCTCTCTCTCTCCGGATGCGCAACAAGTCTCCACCGCGGAGCCGCGTCTCTTTATCCTCCTCCTGAAGACACAGTTCGACGCGTAAAACCTTCAGTGCGTAACTGAAGAAACGATGAAAGAAAGCGACGTGGTGTTTGGTGGGTAAAAATGTTTGAAAACAATCCAGCGTTGGCTCACAAGACGACCAGAAACCTTCTCTCTCTTAGTCTTCTCCTCCAAAACACATCGAAGTGCAGAAAGGAGCGTCCAGAAGAGAGGAGATGCGTTCATGTATCAGTGCTCTGACTGAACGAGGCTCCAGTGGTCGTCTCGGTTGTACTCAACAGCAACAAACAGACGACTTTTGACGAGAATAGGGAACACAATTTGACAGTCGCACCGCCTCTAACCCGCCACTCCTCCCTCCATCCTTCCAGCCGGCTCCGCCCAACACGCCGCCCGGAATCACGACTGACGCGCGGCGTGGCCAATGCGCCTCCTCCGCTGGGAGATGTGGAAGCAGTCTGAGGCGCTGATTGGCGGAGAGAGAGTCCTTATCACTTTTAAAGAGAATGGATTCAGATTCAGGTACAGTATAAACCCCAGGGAACAGGAGCACTAAATGGATATTGTTTTAATTAAAAAAATATATATTATTATTATGCCTTAAAAATGATGAGAAACTGGATGCGATTGAATTTGGTGTCTCCCAAAGTCTACAGCAAAGGTTCAGACCATGCACATAACACATTAAAAAACATACAGAATATACAGTATACAATAGTGCAAAATGTGCATGTAAAATCTTATAAAACTGGCAGAAACAATCGATTAATCGATATGTCGATGGACAGAAAATTAACTGGCAACTTTTGATAATCATTTAATCAATTAAAGGTATAGGATTTGGCGCCATCTAGCGGTGTGGTTGCAGATTGCAACCAACTGAGTACCCCTCCGCTCACCCCTCCCTTCATCCTTCCAGCCGGCTCCTCCCACACACGCCGCCCGGAATCCCGACTGACGCGCGAGTTGGCCAATGCGCCTCCTTCGCTGGGAGAGCTGGAAGCAGTCTGAGGCGCTGATTGGTGGAGAGAGAGTCCTTTTCACTTTTAAAGAGAATGGTTT
>CAKALU010060352.1:6362-42803 GCA_916700995.1 Hozukius guyotensis | reverse complement strand
ACAACTAAACTGCATTCTCAATTACGTTTTGAGGGAAATGTATTTATAGGGCTCGATGGAAAGTCTCTCTGAAGGAAGTTAACTTGGTTTTGAGTTTTTCATCATTAGACATCCTTGCCCAGGACACTTCACTTGTGTCTCTATTCACTGTGGCCCTGTTCTGACCTGGTATTAAACATGCATCCTGAGTGATCTGATCACAAGTGGACAGATTTAAGTACGTTTGTTAACACCTGGCATTAGAATGTGTCTCCAGTGTGTCTCCAATTGATCTCACTTCCCTGCTCTATATGCAAATAAACACGTAGTAAACACATGGCTAATACAGCAGACGTTGTGACGTAATATTACATGAATGTCAGTAGTAATATCCTACATATTTGGGAATTTGGGCAAATTTGAATAACATCTCAATATAAGGTTATTGTGCCGGCGGTCCCCGGGACCTCCGTGCCGCCGACACTGCTTCCTTTGCCAGGCAACAGTGGGTACAGAGCTTCATCGAGGACGAGAGCGAGCAAGTGTCAGCTCTGTGCAAAGCACCGGAACAAAAACACATCTCCAACAGTATGATAATAATGCACTTTGCGTGCCTAGTCTGATAGTCTGTAGATATGTAGCCTATAGATCAGATATGTTTTAATATAATACAGTTGGACCGACAGGATACAGTAGAGCACAGAAACTGTTTCCATGCAGTGAGGCAGAAAAGCGCTCTGAGGAGCTCAGTGGGACCCCGCAGATCCAAGCGGGACGTCAGTTGAGTAGGCGGTCCTAAATGTGGCCCAGGACACATTCGCGTACACACTCCTAAAAGAAAGAATGTGGCCATATGCGGCCCAGACCACCTCTGAATGTGGTCTGAGCGATCGGATCTCAATGCATCTCGAATGCGTTCACACCTGTACTTAAAGCTGTCCACTTGTGATCGGATCACTCAGGATGCATGTTTAATGCCAGGTCTGAACGGGGCCAATATCTCAAACAAAATATGGAAAGAACTTTTCCTAAGGCCTCAGTATGCTTAAAACAAAGTGCATCTCAGGACCTTCACACATGCTTGTAGAGACACGTGTGGGACAGTCGTCATGTAGTATATTCACACCTTGCACACACACGGACAGATATGCAGTATGCAAGCACATAATCCACAGCAGCACCATCACATAATGTATACACACACACACACACACACACCTGCAGGGCCTCTAGAAAGCGGAAGGATCCAAGACGTCGGCCTCGGGGCACCAGGCAGAAACTGGAGTTATGAAGCAGCTCCTGGTAGTCGAACCTACACAAACACAAATAAAACAAAAACAGGTTAGAAGATGAGGGAATAAAACCTCAACAAGCAAAAGAAAAAAAGAAACTAAGAAAAATTACAAAAGGAAAGGGGTACATTTTCCCCACAGTGTACAAGCTCATCTAATGGGCTATGAGAGAACATTAACACACTACTATGAAGGGAAAAAAAGACTATAAACCTGTAATTCAGAGAAAGAAAAAGAAGAAGACAGGACGGCAGAGCGCGAGAGAGAGAGAGAGAGAGAGAGAGAGAGAGAGAGAGAGAGCAGAGGATAATCAAACTTCCAAGAAAGCACTTTTATGTCTTTTTGTAATTTCTTAAAACCCAAAATGCATTTTCAGGACATTTTCTGAGTGACAATAAAGTCTAGAGAGCTCAAAGAAACAAAGGGAAAAGAGAAAAATTATGTCAAACCCTGAATCTATGTTTCCACGTTACCATTTCCTCACTATCCACACACACATACATATTTCAAACAACAATCCAAAGCAGCTTACTCCTAAATGGCTGGCAAAGACTTTTTCAAGGACTTGATCTCTTTCATAAAACGTGTGCTTGTAGAAAGCGGCGAGGTAGCTTCAGCACATCAAAAGATACACGGCGGATAAATAATGAAATGTGCTGGAGAAAAGAAAAAAAGTCCACAGTTGTTATATAATCAAACACCGGTGGCCCTTAACACATTTTCATTTGATCGAGATATTTGAAGAGAGAATCATCCACGCAGGGCTACCTTTAGTCAAGGTCTCTAAACTATTGATCTGACAGCATGGTGTATCTACTCAGTCAAGTGAGATCAATGTGAGTGTTTGAAGGCCGATACTAATATTTTACTGCACCAAATTATTTTAGTGCGAGTAACCAGCCCCGTAGGGAAGGTTGAGGCAGGTTTTACTGAAAGGTGGGCTGATTTTGAGTGATGCAATCATGAGTGTAGAGCTTCGAGGAATCCACCGAAAATCTATTTTAGGGTATCAAACACTAACACCCTGTAGCTCGCTCCATTGTGGAGGACAATCAGCTTGGATTTACAGCAGAAATAATGGATTAGATGAATCAGATTCTGAGTAGAGCTCCAGGCATACAGAGATGCACAAACTTTACGTTTAAATTCTTCTTCTCTGTAGTAAAATTATCACCACGTGGAATGCGTGTTATGGAGGTTATCACATCTGGAGTCAATTTAGTTTACCTTTACCTGCAAAAACCTTGCCATGATTGCTTGCGCAGCTGCACCGAGAGAGTGCGGCACAATCACCAGTTGCAAAAACAGATAAAAGCTATTCTTAAAGCTACTACGAGGAACTTTAATTTTGTGTTGATTTTAGTGTTTCCCAGCACCAGAGTCCCTTTTAAAAAACACAAATTTTACTGCTGCAGGGTCTGACCATAGACTGTATATAAGAAGTGGACGTAGTCACCGTGACATCACCCATTAGTTTGTGGACTGCCATTTTGAAGCCTCTAGTTCAGCATTTTGACTGTCGCCATCTTGGTTTTTGGCTGCTGCCGTCTTGGTTTTTTGCAACCAGAAGTGACACGAGAGGGTGGAGCTAAGCACACACACAACATAATAATGATCATTGGGAAAGAAGTGGATTATGCTGCAGGAGTGGTTTGAGAGGATGCTATATTAGAGCTTTTCTGATATGTTTTGCTGTCATTGGAATCCAGTACTGCGAATTGAAGCTACTGCGAGAGCATTTGTCGTTATCAAAAAAGGGATGAAGCTACTAAATTTTCAAAGGCAACTTTAAAACCAAAAGGATATGAGTGTTAGATACTGAAAACAGATTTTTGGTGGAGTAAAGGAAAGGACGACAACATACTGATACTGTGCATCTGAAGCTGGTCAGATGCACAGCTGGACAATCAGTTTAGAGTAATGGTTAATCGATTAGTTGTCAACTATTAAATTAATCGCCAACTATTTTGATAATCGATTAATAGATGCTTCTTAAATGTGAATATTTTCTGGTTTCTTTACTCCTCTGTGACAGTAAACTAAATATCTTTGAGTTGTCGACAAAACAAAACATTTGAGGACGTCATCTTGGGTTTTGGGAAACACGGATCAACATTTTTCACCATTTTCTGACATTTTATAGACCAAACAACTAATCGATTAAACGAGAAAATAATCAACAATGAAAATAATCATTATTTGCAGCCCTAAATCAGGTGTTCAGTCAGTTGATTAGTTCGAACCACTTTGGCCACCGAAGTTCAAAACAAGAACACATCCTCCAGAGGCTGCTGGGCCAACCATTAGGGTTATTTTTTAAAAAAGGCTAATGGCTCTTTACGGAAATAATGTTGGAAACCCAACAGTACAAAATATTTCTCTACAGTTGAAATAAAACGTTCATTCTCTCCTGATAGCAGCCTTATAAAAACTCTCTAATGGTCAGACTGTTCCACGCTGCCCTCAAACTATTTTCAACTAGCAAGTCACTTCTGTCTGTCCAAAGTCTGTGACTTTAAAGCTCTGAGTGTGTGTGTGTGTGTGTGTGTGTGTGTGTGTGTACACATGATCTCAGGGCTGGCCTGAGGAGATTTCAGATTGCAGCCTAATCTGTCTGGGGATCAACTGTCCCCACAACCTCACCACTAGACACCTGTGTGTGTGTGTGTGTGTGTGTGTGTGTGTGTGTGTGTGCGTGTGCGTGTGTGTGTGTGCGTGTCCACCTGCCCGGAAAGCCTGCCTCTACAATGTGTGTGTATGTGAAGTCTTTGTGATGAGAGAACGTCTGGCATATCACGACACTTACTGTCACTGCACCCGTGTGTGTGTGTGTGTGTGTGTTTGTGTGAGAGAGAGGAAGAGAGCAAAATAAGATGTCAGGTGTCCAGTTTGTCACATAAAGTCAAGGTCATTCTAACCGCCGCTGAGACAGAGACAGCCTGTCGTCACACATAAAGACGGTTATTTAGGAATAACAACTAACGGATGGTTTGACTACAGTTAAGTCTTCACCACGCGGCTCCTCTGTTTTACGGTTCAATGACAAAATCACATTCTTGTGACCTTGATTTCTTTGTGATTCTGCTGAGAGAGCCTGGGAACATGTTTTGTTTTTCAGCCAGGTGTGGACAGTAGCGTGAAAGTAGAGCTGCTTTGTCCTGAGCTGCAGCCTGCACCCTGAATCTGGAATACTGAGCACCCAAAGGCCATTTGCACATAAGTGATACTGAGCTGGAAGCTGACACGGCACCGATGGGATTGCCCCCGGGCATGGAAGGACCAGAACCCTCCAAGTGAACCAACAACAAGAAACTACAAGGCCAATGAAAAATGCAGAGTCCTGACAGGAATGTTAAGTCCTTGTTAAACCTAGCTTGTTACAAACTTCTATTAGCAGAGATGGAATACAATATTCATAACTATGTTTTCATTAGTGTATAATCACCTGAAACTAAGAATCGTTGTGTTTTCGTTAGCTTAGAGTTTATATCTACATAGGGAGCGGGTCCTCTTCGCGGAGTCCGCCATGTTTCTATCGTAGCCCAGAACGGACAAACCAAACACTGGCTCTAGAGAGATTATTTCGCATTTTTACGTTACCTGGAGACCACCGTAGTTGTCCGACACGCACTGCGGTAACGTGATTCGCAGAATGTAAAACCGTGGTACCACCAGCCGCCGTCTCATGCTTGTTTTCCTATGGGGAGAGCGGTGCCACCCGACAAGGTGGGAGCGCTACCCTTGGTGTGGCGCACCGCTTGAAACTGCCACCAAGTTCAAATTATTTCAACTTTGACTTCAGTTGCCGCTGACCTTTCAAAGCACAACTGTTGTTGTTGCCTTAACAGTGAATGGCGTTCCTTGCGCACTTTTTGATGACATCTTATACCCGCGCTTTGCTTTGGCTCTGCGCCCTACCTTACACTGAGCGAAGAGCAAATTTCTTATCATGTGAAAGCAGCTTTAGGATGGCCTCTGAGCGAGGTGAACGGCGTTACCACGGTTTTGCACACGGCGGCTCAGGTTATAGCAGTCTCGGAAAGAGAGGATTGAGCGGAGGGGTACTCAGTTGGTTGCAATCTGCAACCACACCACTAGATGCCGCCAAATCCTAACACACTGTACCTTTAAGAAAAATCTTAGCTAGTATAGACTTAAATAATGTGTAAATCTGTTGCAAGGAAACACATGTAACACCGTTCAATCAAAAACAATCAACTATGAAAACAGGAAGTCACGGGCAAACGGCATAAAATGTATAACTGCCAATCATTTGTAAATGTAGGTATAACGTTGTCTTATTTATATACACATACATGGAAATGACATCAGTACTAAACAAAGTTTTATCGAGTCGGATCAGATGTGTTACTCTTTAATCTAAATGAGTCATATATTAGCAAGCTAACGTTACACCAGTTACACCTGGCAGTTATTGGGTGTAAACATCTTATTAGTGGCATAAGTGTCTCCTATAAGCATTACAAATGTGGGATGAAATCAGCCAGATGGGCCAGTTGAGCCAGGTAACTTCTAAGATAAATAAGGTCTGCGATGCTGTCCTGGCATCCTCTCAGACTCGGGGATGGTGTGTCAGAGGCTCAGGATAAAAATCAGCTAGACCAGATACTGACTGCTTCTCAAATAAACCAACTGCTGAGGAGCTTCTAAGACTCTCTAGTCCAGGGTGGCACAAAGTTTTTTGCCAAGTCTCGTGCATTGATTTATTCAGCTGTCGCAGCAGCCTGTGTTTCCTGCTATGCTGGCCCAGTGCAGCCTTCCCATGAGTAGGAGGGATTCTTTCAGGTAATGCAGGCCTCTACATCTCCAGGAAAAACATGCCTTCCTCCCAATTCTGGTCAAGACGTGACATGGCAACAAATGCTTCGCACAGCATTACTTATAGTGCAGGGAGCAGCTTCAGGGTAGCGGATGCAGTCTCGGATACAGAGGACACCGTTATCTTTTTGTTTCTGTTATGGTCTTTGTTGTTTTCTTTAACTACCGTTTTTAGAGATAAAAAAACCCACATAAATCTAGCAAACTTAAAAGATGTTCACTTCAATTTTAAGGTCTTTATGTACATTTAAATTGTAAAACACTACCCATTATTGTGACACAAACTATTGCATTATAGTCCGCCTAAAATTGGTCCTCAAAGCTACTTGACCAAACAGCATTTTCCCAGTAACAGCCGTGGTCTGAAGGCATCACCTGCAGAAATATAAGACCAGAACGGCTCACTGCATTTGTTGACCCACCCTGTCAGTGTAGACGGCGCTCTTTACCTCCGCTATTTTGCTGTTGACTCACTCTCCGAACACTGTGTTTAGAATTGAAAAGGTCAGTGGTAAAGGACACGGATGAGTCACTGTTCTGGGTAGATATACTGGGAGTAGATCCCATGAGAAACTGGGACATCCCAGCGTGTCTAAGAGGAAATCCCGGGATATCCCAAGAGGAGCTGGAGAAACTTACTGAAGAAACGGGACATATAAGAGCTGCTCTGCATGGTGTGTTGCCACCGCCACCAAAACGCTCCCAACCATTTGACAACAGGAGCCTCACTCCTCTCACTGGCTGGCTGATCCTCTCAGATCACATTTTCTCAACTCATTATGCTTCACCTCAGCCACCTGCTTCAGTGTTGGCAGAGAAGGAAGTAGAGGGTGTTTCACCTCCCTCTTCTTACACCTATGTGCATTGTATGTTTGTTTAAATGTACGCAAGTATGTGTGTATGCCTTTGCTGCATGCATGTAGAAATGCAAATTTCCCCACTGCGGGACTAATAAAGGAATATCTTATCTTATCTTATCTTAAATGTGGCTGAATTTTTGATTGCAAAACTATTTCTTGTGTGTTTAAGTACGTTTCTGAGCATGTGGCAGTATTGCATTCATGAGGAAAAGTGTGCGATCTCTTTGTGTGTCAAAATAAATGTGTTGCATGTTCTCTGCATTTAATATACAGAGCTCATTATTTCGTTTTTTGTTTCTCAAACAAATAATCCACAATTTTATCTGTGTACAAATGAGATCAGAAATAGCTACCAATAAAAACTTCTGTGTGAAAACAGTATTTTAAAAAAAATGTTTGCAAGCACTCAAGTAGTTTCACTATCTTTCTGTGTAGTTTGTCCCTTTTTTTACCTACATAAGTTCTGGTGCATAATCAGCCTTGTATCTGCACTTTCCCTCCACTTTTCTCTTACAATTATCCGAGCTGTGCTCGTCGCAGCCGGACCTCGATTACCTTAAACTGTTCTGATCGGTATCTGATTGCAGCAGGAAACACAACAACTTCTGTATGCATGGGGACTACAAATCGGTGTGAACATTGTCTTAAACTAATCTAGTAGTTTTGGCAACTACCCATAAAAAAAGAGCAGTATGTAGATACTGTATGGGTGTGGAACAATGTGTGGATTCAGAGTATTTTTCCTCTGTGTTTGTGTGCTTGAAAGCGACAGTGAGACAGCGGACAAGACAAAGACAGAGTTGGATGATACCCAGTAAGAAGGAATTAAAAATCAATATGTGCCACGGAGAATCACTCAGAACATTTTAGCTGAAAAACAGAACAAATAGTGTTGCTCACCATGAAGTAAAAGGGTTCTCTCAGCAGAAGACACTAAATAGTTTGAGGAGCGAAGGATCGATACAAGGCCTAACAGAGTAGACCCTGAGGTCTGGTTTACACTTGTGAAAAATATGATTTTATATCTGAAGAGAAAAGCCAAAACCACAAAAACTAAATATTACACATAAAAGTAATACAGCTGGAGAGCTCTCCTCACAGACACATTACATGACGGACAGCTCTGTGTAGCAGTCTGTTGTTTATTGTATGAGTCAGAAAATATTTCATAAGTGTGTCTTTTAGTCAGAGATGAAAGTAAAGTGTCAAGAAACGCAGTAATGTACAGAGCCCGGGAGGTGACATCGAGGTAATCTTTTGTATAAAACGCATGCACGCTTCAGTTCTCAGCGCTACCATTTTCCTTTTCCCATTACAGTAAAATTTCCTCATATTTTAAATGTCTTTAACAAAATTCTTAGGATGTTTGCTGAAATTTATAATGTAGTCCTGTTCAGAATGACTCTGACTACGACCATGTCACATTTGAAGTCATTTTACTGTAAAGTTTTTGAGAAAACTAACGGGAAAGTGACCGCAAAATGCATTATAACACATTGAGGATTTCCTCATATTATAACAATCATAAAAAAAGCGTTTCCTCTTCACGGAGTCCGCCATGTTGCTATATTGTTGTATAAAAACGGTGAGAACACACGCTCTTTCTTCCTCTGTTTCTGTTAAATAACTAAAAGCTGGTATCAAACGCTCGGTTAGATTCTGATGTTTACTTAGACTTTGATCAAATATTTCCTGATCTAAACCTTCCTCAGTTTAGACTGTATTTTAGAAGTACAGATCTTGTCATATTTAACAGAGAATCATTGAGAGTTTGGCATATTTTGTTATAAAAATCTTCAATTTTGTTTCAAGGTTTTGCAGAAAAAGAAGGTATTAGAAAAAATTTTTACGGTATAATTACAGAAGTATTATACAAACAACAGTACTGAGCCTTACAATGAGTCTGAAAGCAGGACACTAACTTTACTAAAGTCTGGCTCCAAACATTTATCATTATAAATGCAGTGTACTGTGTAAACTATAAATGGCATCAGCAGTAATTACTACAAACAGGCACCACACACACACTCACATGCAGGTGAAAAAAGGGAAGTGAAGGCTTTGTCTCACAGACTAGTAGTCCCGTTGGTGTAATTGCTCAGAGTGTGTGAAGCCTCACATGCATCGTGTGGACCCATTAATTATAAAGGAGACACACACACAGATGTCCTTGAAGAGAAAAATAGCGTTTGTTCATAAAAGAGCGAACAGGGCTAAAATGTTGCTCACTTGTGCAATTTACAAGACAATGGAAATAAATTGAACATCTTGAACCCGACAGCGGGAAATGTTTTCCTCAGAAAAAAAAGGAGAGAAAAATGAGCAAAGGTGATTCAAAGAGCATTAAAAACGAAGCCAAGAGTGGAAGACGATCTGTAGAATCTGGTCAGACAATGAGGCGCCAAGGTCTTTAAACGCACCACAGACTTCAGGTCCAAATGAAATACCAGCAGAAGAACACACTGGGATGAATTAATGAAAAAGTAATGAATTTGTAATTAATTATAGGCAAGGCTGGTGATTCCTCATTAACGCCTTGTTTCCACAGGGTTTTTTTATGTCCGTAAATCTGTAGAGTATGTGGTTTACGCCCCCTATTGTTCAATTCGAGGAAAAGCATCTCTTCATCTATAGATGGATAGAAACACCACCGCAGACATGGAAGAGAAGTTACTACATGGATATAAAACAGTGTTTTTATATTTATGAGTTACTGTATGTTTTTCACCATCCAGTCTAACGTTAGATGAGTCACATTTATCACAATACAAGTGAAAAACGTTTGACGGCGTATTTAGCTAACATTGGTAGCACGCTAGATGTGTAACATGGGATGCACATAGTGGTTCATACGTCTTAACAAAACTGCTAAAGATGCTGTCAACATTTTCACTTAAATTTATAAAAAGAGCTGTATTACATTCATCAATCAGTTTATTGATTTGCTATTTCCACAGGAAACTGGCATGTATGCATGTATGCTAACTTCCTGTGGCACACAGTGCATACGATCTGTCCATTATCTGCTGCAAAAGACAGCACATGGGTGTTCTAAATTGCTGTAATTTGCTCAGTTTTTTCTTGTCAAACACTTGTCCAGCACCTGTCCAGTTAAGCTACCTAAAGGCAATCAAGACACATGTACAGTAAATGACACGTTTAGTTCAGATTTTTCCCACAATATGTAGATAAATCCCAACGTATCCTCTTACAATGGTTCAAATGATATCTTTCTTGTGAAAAGTTGTTCCTAAGTTTTCAAGCGTTTTCCTACGAATGTCCAGCAACACGTGTCAATTTCAGCTCGTTACAGGCATGCAGTCTTTTCAAAATTAACTTACATCTTCACAGGAAACATCTTGGTTAGGTTTAGGCAACAAAACTACTTAGCTAGGTTTAGGAAAAGATCGTGGTTTGGGTTAAAATAACTCTGGAAGTGACGTTACTTAAGAGCGGATGTTACTCAACAAATAAGTCATCATTTTGGTTAAAATAACTCCGAAAGTGACGTAATTTACTGTAAGTACGGAAGTTACGTGACGAATAAATCAACGTTGATTTGGTTTCACACAGGATACAGACACCAGTCTCCTGGCTGAAAGTCTAGTTCTTTATACTTTGCTCTCTTTATATACCTCTTTTGTGGGATATAGTGTATGAGAGCAGCCTGGTAAATCCATGCTACTATGAGATTCCTTGGACATTAGTCCACTAATTACATCCAATAATCATTTTGTGTGATATATATATATAAGAGAGGGCAGCAGTTAGTGGATATTAAAACACAAAGTGCAGTGGGGTAGATGATCCCACAGCTCAGTACGGTGAGGAAATACTTCAACGGGAATCTTAGCTGTGAGGCTTTAAGGCAAAGGTGGTCATAACTCAGGACACCGAGGGGAAATGTGTCACAATTTGAATTACTAAAACATTTCTAAGCGAACAGCTGAGGATCTATCTCGTTACAACCCTGAAAAGAACGGTGGTCAAGGCTAAAAATTGACTGAGGGGAATAAGTCTGAGCTGCCACGACATCCCAGCCAAGTCTATCAGCACCTGGCTCTTTGGAGTCCGCTGGAAGCTGTTTAAAAACTCGTCAACAAGCTATTTAGTCCACCATCAAAGCGTGTGGCAGGGAATGTGTGAGTGTGTTAGTGTGAGAGAGAGGATGAGCGGCTGCTTTCTCCACAGTTAGTCTTGTAAATGTGTGTGCCCACATTAGTGCAGAGGCGTGCTCGGGCATTTAAAAGCGCTGCCGTTGTCTCCAATCTGTAGTCAACAAATCACATAATTCAGACGCCATATGGAAAATGTTTGATGCTTTAATGGCTTATGCTGCTAACAATGGGAATAAATGGGCGTCTGGTGGAGTGGAGAGAGCATTAGTGAGCTTCCTAGTGTATGTGTATGTGTGCGTGTTTCCTTTTGTGTTGACCAAAATAGATTTAGGTTTTGGGTTAAAGGCCTCACTGAGCTTCAAATTAACTGTCAGATCGTCAAAAGCCAGAAACAATCAGTCAGAGAGACACTACCCACAATACTCTTTATGATATTCTGGCGTCCAACAATTTTTTTCACTTTCCAAAATTGTCGACATCCAATCATGCAGCAATCGGCCGGGTTTGCGGAGGTGGGAAATGATTTAAACATTTCTCTGTAGCTTAAAACTCAGGTTCTTTGTTCTCTCGCAGTCTCTTAGTGCACACACCACAACAGATAAGTCTATCTTTTTATAAAAAAAAACACAATTCAAATGATAAGAAAATAAATGACTATATTTTTATGTAGATATTTGCTTTGATTAAAAAACATCTTGGCATCAATAGTTTTAATTATGTATTATAAGCTGCTTGGAGTTAATGTTAGGAAGCTAAACAGTCATAACTCCCTCTCTATTATCTATTTTATATTGCTGTGAAAACATCTCCTTCAAACAACTCAAGTTTTCTCGACCAAAAACTAAATTTTACCAGCTTATCATTTGAACACATGATGACATTAGAATTTAATCACTCAATACTCTTTTTTAGTAAATAGAGCTTGAATGCATCGTACCATTGCAGAAGAATAGGGTGCAATGAGACGACGCAAAAGAAGAGCGCCAGTCAAACGGTGGTTTACATGCACACTAATATTTCACTATCATTCCGAATATGACAATATTCTGAATTTGATACGGGTCATGTAAACAGCATATTCTGAATTAGGCCTTATTCTGAATGGAGCATTTTATGATTAAGAAATGTGTGATATGCTGATATTATTCAGGTTTTAGGAGCATTCTTTGGACATGTATACAGCACATTTACGGCGGTTTGCAACACACCGCCGTTTGCCTGTTTGCATTCAGCTCTGTGCGTTGTGCACAAACAAACTAACAGTTTGCAGAGATGCATGCCCAAAAGAAAAGCCCACATTTCTGGTTGAACACACCTACTTTTAAACATCATGAAAGACTTGGAAGAGGGAGGATGTGTTCACATGGTTGAACAAGTCCGCCACCGGTTAAGTTAATCGGAGTATCCACGGCCGCATGTAAACATCTTAGTAGGAATATTGTCGTTTTTGGAATAAGGGCAAAATTTTCGTTTGTTTCATGAATTAATCTGAGGAAGTTACAGTCTCCTCATCGCTCCACACAGTCTGATGATTTTGTCTGCTGCAATTTTTTTGTCTCTTCAATAGACGTTTGAGTCACATGCTTCATGTATGTCATGATTTATTTGCTAAGTCTGTTTCCATTGCAGTGTGTCGAATTCTTGGTGTTTCGACCCAATTTGAAAATGTGCATAACAACAGGTGGATGGAAACCCACCTGTTGTTGATGGAAGGAATATTCAAGCTGACCACAAACAGCAAAAGCAGTACTCAAGTGTGACAGCAGACCAGTTGGGTCAGAAGAAGGAGGAGGAATCCACCTTTAGGACTCAAACAAAACACAGCCAGAGTGAAAACAGCCAAAAAACAAACTTGTGTGTGTGCTAAACAAGTTTGGGAATGCTCGTGTGCAACTGTCGGTAGCATCCCTTTTAACCTTAACATCCAAACAACAGCAGCTCCGGAGGTTTCTGCGAGGGCAGGCCAGGCAGAGGTCGGGAAGCCGAGGAGTCCCAGAGGAGATTCCTCAAAGTTTATGTTAAACCAAAACCACTTTGAAGAGAAAATACTGTTATTACAGAGGTCTGCTCCCGTCAAGTTTCATCAAAATACCAGAAGACAGATGGCACGACTTCACAGAAACACCTTAGCTTCGAGAAAGAGTGTGTGTCTGTGTGTTTCGGGGAGAATCATTTGCATGCTCATTGCTGTGTCGGTGTGTCTTTGAGAGAGAAAGAAATTTCCATATTTATCACCGTGTGTATATGTGTGAGTGTGTACGTAAACATCACAGCTGAGACTGTTCCCTTCTCTGGCTGAGTTGAAACACAGGTCTCTGGGCTGGTATTAAAGCTTAATGTTGCAGACTGGTCTGGCTCAGAATATTAATGCACACTCACTAATACATACCACACACACACACACACACACACACACAGAGGTAATATACAGAACACACACACACACACACACACACACACACACAGGAAACATAAATGCTGGAGAGGTATCTGTATGGTTGCAACAAAACAAAGGTTCAAGAACAAAGTTGGATGTTTGCAACAGACAGAAGCTAAAGGATAAGGCTGGTTATATTAGGGCTGTTGCGGTTAAAGAATTTCCCCTGCGGTGATAATGATTGGCTCAACAGCGCTGTATTATTGCTTTTTTTTTTTTTTTTGCAACTTTATTTATCCTGTATAAATAAGCTTTATTGTTAGGCTATTATTTGGTATATTGTTGCTTTATAAATGACAAAGATGAGAGTTTTAAAACTAATTAAAAACTTTTATTGTTAAATGCAGAACAAAGAAGGGCAATATGGCGCAGCGTTTTTTTCAGCACAGGCGCTTTGGTTGCGTCTGGTTGCTATGATACGGAATATCAAAAAGTCGGCACAAGGTAGAGTTCCCGCCGGTCTATATCTATTCATTTCTCCTCCATTAGTGTTGTTGTCCAGCACTTGTAGCCTACATGTAGAATTTCTTTTTTTTTAATACTTTATTTAAAAACTTCAATACAATATATTCGCATGTTCAGATTTTTCATTACAATTCTGCAAAAATATTTTACAAAATAAAAATAATATAAAAATAAATTATAAATTTACACAACAAATAAAATGTAAGGGAAGGAAAAGACGAATAAAAACAAAATAAAAAACAAACAAACAAACAAAAAACATTCGGGGTCTGTTAAACAATTGGAATAAATTGTAAATGTCTAAACAATTTAATAGTTTTAGTCAATTTTGAATTTTTTTGTTTTAAGTTATCAATCATGCGGTTATTTTGACAGCCTTAGGTTATATTTTATATTTTTCTCCCTTGAAAACACCACAACTAACAATAGAGGTAAGTATTGTCTGTGTAGCCACAGCTTGATATAGCTTAATCCTTTATCATCCCCTATTAAAAACACATCAATGAGCCACACTGTTCCACTGGGTGACGTGTTCCTCCATCTCTATGAACGTGGGCACAAACCCCTAAATGCTCAGTAGAGCACCAAGTCCGCAGTTGAAAGTAGTCCCCAGCAAATACACTATTTACTCCTTTTGAGTAATGTTTGCTAAAAACTACAGTGCCCAGCTGTTTACGGAAATTATTAAGCCTTTTTTTTATGAAAATAATTCATTCCTTTGTTTTCAAAAAGGAGCAAATGGGTTTGGGGCTGAGAGCGGTAAAGTATTGAGAGACGGACTAATGCATTTGTGGTTTTGGTCTTTCTTTTTTGAGGCCATTTCATGCCTTTATTAGATAGTGATAGTAGAGAGATGACAGGAAATCAGAGAGAGAGGGATGAAGGTGCCTCTGGTTTTGGTCTTTTCATGGGATTTGTTGACAATAAGAAATAAAAGAATAAAGAATAATGAAAGTCTTATCCTTTAATGTGGATAGGTCATGGCTGGTATTCAATCCATCTTAACTAGAGAACCCACATCTGGAAGTTTAATGAAATAAATAAGTTCATAACCACACAAGCAGCTGAACTGAGAAACTACTTTGCTATTTTACTCAGGACCACTGTGTTGAACTATACATAGACCATGATAGTCATGTAGTTATGCTAATCATAACTATGATCATGATTTGTAATACATGAAATTCCAAAGGAACGACTCCAGAAAAAAATAACTAGATCACATATACAGTATGTTGCAACTATTATCATCTAACTATAAAGCAATGAATCTCTGTCTGTCTGTCTGTGGGTATCATGTGGGTATGTCCTTCGCATATCTCAAGAACTGTTCATCCGATCTACTTCACACTCGGAGGGTGTATTGCTGCAACCCGATATCATATCAATAGACCCGCCTGTCCACCAAAGGATAGCGTGTCAGTGTCACGTTTTGCTCCGCTGAGTCGTGAATATTACAAGTGTGTATTAAAGTGCAGTAGTCTACCAGCAGGGGGCAACAAAACCACTTAGGTTTAGGAAAAACATCATGGTTGGCCTTAAAATAAGTACGTAACCTAAGTAAAATACATACAGAAACAATGTAGCATCACTACGGAAAACATGTGACAAACGTCACTAACGTAACTTACAACACACAAGTCTCGAACATTGTCTCATGGTTAAAAGTCCTGTGTTTGTTGGACCCATCCATCTCCATAAGTGGTCTTTCTCCCCTTTTATTTTACGTCATTACATTGCAGTTAGTACAGATTAAATGGCGTGAAAATTACGCGCCTAAAGCCAGAGCGGCGTTCTTATAACACGCTTCTGTCATGCGCATTATCGTGTCATTCACACCCCTTTTCCTGCGACCGGGCTGATTGCTGGGGACCCAAGGACATGCAGTGTCGAATTTAGTTCCATTTGGATGGTTCAATATTAATAAACTTTAAATAAACAGGCAGCAACGGGGGCGGGTTTTCGGGGCTCTGTGGACTGAGCAAGCATATCGTCTGCAGCGGGCCTTTACAGGCCGGGGCTCATTGACTGCAGGTCACTTTTGCTGCCGGATATACTAACGTTATGACCGAACTCTTCTTCACTTCTCTGGAGTCAGCGAGCGATGAGCGGTTCTTGACAACACTGCAAGAAGCAATCGGCACTGCACTAGTTTTCACAATGAAGAAAAAAATAACTAAAAGTGTTTATAGACTACGTATAGGCCCGCAGTGAAAATGTTTTTTCTAATATATGTTGAAAAAGAATTCTAATCAAATTTTTAATGTGATTAAGCCAAGGTCTCTGGATTTCTATTGAAAGTCTTGAAAGACTTTGCACAAACAGGTTTGTTATTCAACGTTTTTGGTTAACATATTTTTACCTCCTATCATTTTAAGTTTAATAATCGTCTACATGCAACAGCAGTCGCTAAGAGCCAGCTCCTTTTTTTTTTCTATTTGCCATTTTCAATGACTTTAATTTGACTTTTTTCAGTGTGTCACAATAACGATACTATTTGGCCTTGGGTACATCTAAGAAGAATTTCGTGGCATCCAATCTCATTCAAGTGGGCTGAGATGTTGTCGTCATGTAGACATTCTCGCAAAAAACAGATAAAAGCTTTATGCTGTTCAACCAATCAACTGTGACCTTTCAGGGTCGCCATCCTCTTGCTCCCGCAGCACATCGGACAAAAAAAGAAAAATCCCTTCAAAGTAGAGAAATAAAAAGCTGCAAACAGTGTATCTTTATTACTTTTTTTTTCCCAAGCACGGATCAGCAGGTGATGGGTTGACATTTCCAAATCACAGATGTGGGTTGTTATTGTGTGCGTTATCAGTAGGTGTGTGTGTGTGTGTGTGTTATCAGAAGGACTGTGAACATTAATGGCAATTTTGTTACGAGTCAAAAGGGTACACATGCAGAATGTAAAGGTGTGTCAAGTTAAGGTTGTAGAGTGTTTTTCTGTGTACTGGCTCAGGTTGTTCGCTTGCTTTCTGATTGGTCTGGAAAGGATATAAATAAAATCATCAGGATGGTGGATGTGGAAGTTTTTTTTGTTTTTCCTCAACAGCTTTGGGTTGCAAGTCTGTAAAAAGTGCGATGAACCCCACTTCAACTTCCCTTTAGAAGCTTCCAACCCTCTATTTTATCAATCTGTGAATCAGAATCAAGTTATCAGACACTGAAAGCTTTAAAGGTTCCAATGTGGTGTTTTTGACCACTAACTGTGTTATTAAATAAAGTTTCTACAAGTGGGTCCCTGTTTTGTTTTTTATCCTCAACCCTCTCTCCGAGAAATTACATTTCTATATATGATTTACTGTATATACATTATCATTTTATTTGCTAAAGTAAATTTATTTTGGAAACGTAATGCTTTTCTATTAACATAATGAGGAAACATTGTTAATTAACGTATCTGGCAATTTTCAGGCACTCACAGCACTTGGTAAAGGTTAAGGATAAAATGGTCTTGGTCTAATGAAGCAAAAAGTCTGCAGTGACTTGAAGCCACAATCCGAACCAGAGAGCTTTTGTTTCTACATGCCGGTATGCAAACCTCTGACCCTGGTGTCCTAGTCCTGGGAACTGTACGCCCACAATACACTAAATGTAGCACTTAATTTACTCGAATAAACGTTGCCTGAGAACTAGGGCTGTCCTTGACCAAAAAAAATTCTTCGTCGACTAACGCTCATACGATTTTGTCGACTAATCGATTAGTTGATTTAATCGACCGATCTGAAAATCATGAAAAAAAGCACCACTTTAAATCTTATGCTTATCAGAGATGTGCTCATGAGTTTCTTGGAAATAAGTAATTCAGCATGATAAAAGCATATAAAACTACTAATCGACTAAAGAAATCCTAGTCGACTGAGACCAATAAGACCGATTAGTCGACTAAGAGGGGGCAGCCCTGAGAACATATAGTCCAATGTTAGTATCATACACACATACGTATACCCAAGTGACGCTACACACATTCCTGCCAATGGTTTCACTGATCTACAGGTGATGGTAACATGCCAAGACACACTCTGATGCAAAGGTTAAGATGAAGACTGCAAGCTAATAAACCACAGATGTATATGATATAAGATTATCATTAGCAATATATTTAAAGAATAAGCTTTGCAAATGTTCTGTCTATAATACTAGCACTGCCTGTTGGCTTGCCAGTCGCCTGATAATGAGTAATGCTTCTCTGAAACACACACACACACTCACACTGAAGATGTGTGTATCCTGTGAGGCACCATTAGCACCCTACTCCCTGAGCCTCTGCAGGTTTCCAGAAGATGGTGTGTGTGTGTGTGTGTGTGTGTGTGTGTGTGTGTGTGTGTGTGTGTGTGTGTGTGTGTGGGTGTGCGTGCGTGGCAGCAAGTGCGTTAAAGCACTTAACACATCAGTCTCACTCTTTATTCTCTGTTGTGGTCTTTTTTTTCTGATCTGCTTTCTGAGACGCAGTATTAAGTAGGAATAAAAGGAACCAAAATGACTGCATTTCTAAGGTCCAGTAATACTTTTGTGATATTGTTCCGATGCGTGGTTTCTATGAATAGGGAACCTTGAGCAGCGATGTATAGATTGAAATATTTTCAATTCAGTAGAAGCATTTCCAACGACCTACAATGCCTTACTAAAGAGCCATGGTAATCTTTCTGTTATTAAAAACCAAAACACGTCGATACATAGCGAGAATTCACCTTTCAATTTCAATGGTAGCTTTGTTTGTAATAAAATGCAACAACTCCAGTATACACAGTTAACATATCAACAGCTCCAAGGACATCAAGAGACTACGGTTACGTCTTTACATGTCTTGTTTTGTCATGTCATTTAATCCAAACCATAATGTTTTTACTTGTGCTGATGTTTTACTAACCTAACCCAGTAGTTTTATTGCCTAAACCTAACTAGTTTTGTTGCAATTTTTTTTTTTTTTCTCAATGTCGTTGTAATTTTAGGCCAAATCATGATGTTTTTTCTACTAAACCTTACCCAGTAGTTTTATTGCGTTTTTGTTTTTGGTTTCAATTAGCAACGTTAATCACGTGTTTAAAACTGTTTGAAACTGTGAGCCAGCGGAAATGCCAGCAGAAACAATTCCAGTAACTGATGGGGAGGATGGGCAGTAAACATGATGCAGTAAAAGTGACTGTTGTTCAGTAAGAGACAAAGCGTCACTAACACCTTCTTCAGCAACTTCTTTTTCTCCGTAGTTTATCATGTGAAGTGTATCACATGGATTAAACCACTGCGCTTCAGTTTTATTCAGCATGGCAGGCTCCGGTCTATACATGGAGCTCCACTGATGACCGCAGACACACACTCTTCACACTCACACACCATGATGGAAAAATAAACTTGTGAGGTTACCCTCGGTGCAGGCAGCCAGGAATCAATAATTCTGAATACACGCCACTTAACTCTCGCCCGCTCTGCCTCTAACTTGCTCTCTATCTCCCTCCTTCCAGAAAAGAGGAGAAGTGAAGAAGAAGAACAGATGAGTCAAAGTCACCCCCCTCTTCCTCTTCCTCCTCCTCCTCCTCCTCCTCCTCCTCCTCCTCCTCTCACCATGCTGAACACTTCCAAGTGCTCCCTGTTTCCAGAGATAGCGACAGGCATTAAACAACATCGGGCAGGAAATCGGAGATGTAACGACGACTTCTGCTGCTGAATTATTGAACACTACAAAGGTAGCGAACGCGAACACACACTTCAATGCACAAACACACACTAATATGGAATTTCATGCAGGGATACTGATGATGACTTTGATAAGAGATGGCCCAGACAGCATGTTATTTTTATCAACTCTCTCTCTCTCTCTCTCTCTCTCTCTCTCTCTGCATTAATATTACAGAACCAGAGGACAGCTGGTTCTTCAGCAAACAGCATCAAAACACAATGAATTAAGATGATGAATTGTCAACAACACTTTATAATCACGTCAAGGTTTTGGTCTGTTTTCAGAGACTTCTGCCCAAAACCAAATACAATGGATTTGAATGGAATTTTTAATTGAAAAATCACTAGGGCTGTCAAAGTTAACGCGATAATAACGCGTCCCAGTAGACCACTTACACTTACACACCAAAAACTGACAATAACTGCACTATACTGTATAATGACTGTGCGATATCATTATCATTATTACTACTCAGGTGTAATTCATACTGTGCAATATTTTCAGGTGGAATTTCACTTCATTATCACTGTGCAATATCAATTTCGACTTGTGCAATTTTTTAATAGTTTGTTTATTGTCAATACTGTATATACTGCTCCTATTTTTATACTTCCTTCTATTTAAATGGTTCATATTTTGTTACACTTTGTTTAGCTTTTTTTTTTACTGTGTTAGCTGATGCATCTTGTTTTTTGCACTATCCCCTTTGCTGCTGTACACTGCAAATTTCCCAAAGCGGGACTAATAAAGGAACATCTTATCTTATCTTATCTTATCTTATCTTATCTTAATGCAAATTTGTTTTAACGCCACTAATTTCTTTAATGCATTAATGTAACTTGCAATTATTAGGTTGTAGTGGGCTCAGTTATAAAGGTAGAGTGAAGATATTGGGATCATATGAAACTAAAAAACCTAAGGAATTCATTGGTACCAACCATGTCATACTAACTTGTCGGTAAGGAGGCTAAATAACGCTCCAAATTAATGCTAATATGCAAATATTACGATTTTGCCCTCATTCCGGAAAAGACATGCACCCGTGCATACTCTGACTAACGTAAAACATCCTCTTGACGTACGTCATGCTGACCTACAAACAACCCATTTAGCTAAACAAGTCTGCTGGCTACTTAGATGTCCTTTTCCCTAGTGTTAACCATCATCATCATCATCATCTGGTCCATTTGAGGAGCCTTCCTCATCACCGGGTGCCGGTGAATCCCACGTCAACGCCATTCTCGGCTGTGTTTGACAGGGGTCAATGCCCTAACGTGACTAAATTGCCCGTAGGTGTGAATGTGAGCGTGAATGGTTGTCTGTCTCTATGTGTCAGCCCTGTGATATACTGGAGACCTGTCCAGGGTGTACCCCGCCTTCGCCCATTGTCAGCCGGGTTCGGCTCCAGCCCCCCCAGCGACACTGAATAGGATAAGCGGTAACAGATAATGGATGGATGGATGGATGGATGGATGCCCTAACATGTCGTTCATCACGTCAAAATATAGAAAAGTGGAACTGCATGAGCTGCTTGTGCCATTTTGCTTCTTTGCGTCAAAAATATGTTTCTTTTCAATCTTTTCAAGCGTTGGCTGACTTGTTCGACCGTGCGAATACAGCCTCTCTCTTTCATTCCTTCAACCACCTACTTGAAAAGGTTGGCGTTGCGATATTTGCCTAGATCCCAAAAACCTGTTGATATCCAAGTCTTTCATTATGTTTAAAAGTAGGTGTGTTTCTCCTTCTGACCAGAAATGTGGGCTTTTCTTTTGGGCATGCATCTCTGCAAACTGTCGGCTAGTTGGTTTGTGTACAACGCACAGAGCTGGACGTAAAAAGGAAAGAGGTTGTGTGTCCCAAACTGACGTAAAAATCCAAATTGAGACGCATATTCTGAATGTGCTGTATACACGTCCAAAGAATGCTCCTAAAATCTGAATATCGGCATATCACTCATGTCTTAATCAGAAAATGCTCCATTCGGAATAAGGCCCAATTCAGGATATCCAAACGGAACATGTTGTTTACATGGCTCGCATTAAATTCACAATATTGTCATATTTGGAATTATAGTGGAATAAGTGCATGTAAACGTAGTCATTGTCTCTATTATCAAGAGTAATTCACAAACATTGCGGTGATATTTTTAATTGAAAAAAATGTGTTTTAAGCAGTTTTCATTCAGTGAGATCCCATTCCAAAATCATCCATCATGCTCTCTTTCTAAATGTATCATCAAAGCTGTCTATAGGTCAAACAATATTGACACCTGCCAAACAACAATACTCAGTTTTCCGCCGTTCACTCTTGAATTTTTTGCAATCACATGATGATCATTACTCATTATCGATGGATGGGAAACACAGATGGTGAAGCCCAGGGCGTGAGATCGAAGGCTGCGCTCTTGTTGGCTGTAGAGTGATTTATACCAAGTCACTATACAGTGTGTGTGTGTGTGTGTGTGTGTGTGTGTGTGTGTGTGTGTGTGTGTGTGTTTCCTCTAGACAGACCAGCTCCTCAGTGAGGAATGAAAGGCCTGGGATGTCATCAGTTCCCATATTGATTTTCCTGCTCACATGCTTAATTGAAGTTGTTGGGTTATACATAATTGAAGTTGGTTCTCTCAATCTCTCTCGCTCTCTCTCTTTCTCAAACATTAAAAAGAGAAAAGTCATACCTCTTCCTACTCTCCACTCTTTTCTCATTTCTTTTCAAGAGACAAGTGTTAATGGGGAAGCCTGTGGCTATGTAGTTTTGATAGAGTGGTGGTAGGGTGCATGTGTGCGTCCCTGTTGTAAGACTGTGTGTAGTTTCTGGGTGAAAAACGTGATATCATGGGAAGGCGAATAAACAGCACGCCACTTTTAAGGACATTTTGCGTGCATTTTAAGCTTTTTGCGTGTCGTTTAACGCCCCGTTGTCATTCCCAACTTGTCACATACAGACGCACGGTCACAGTTTTAATCACGTGGTTAACGTTGAGAATTAAAAAAAAAATACTTGTTTACGTTTAGGAAAAGATTGTGCTTTGGTTTATAATAAGTACGTTTAGGGTTACGTAAATAATTTACGTATGTAATTTAAGTAGTCAGCATAAATAAGTCAACGATTGACTTTTTGTTTCACACGGAACATGAACAGCGGTCTCCTAGGTGAAGTCCTTTGTTTATTAGACATGGCTTACATATTAATGCATCAATACTTATAATCTGATAATATAATAGACATTATTTTGAAATGCACCATTCTGCATAATGAGTAGTTTAAATAGTAATTAACTATATTGTCGCTGTACAGTTAAGTCACAGCTACTTTATGGATCATATTTTACTATTTTTTCCTGTTTTATTTAGGTGATTTGATTAGCAACTAACAGTCATTTTAAATAATGATTATCATCTTACAAAATTGTAAAATATGCCCATTATAATTTCCCAGAGACCAAGGTGACGTCATCACATTTGTCTGACTAACAATCAAAAACCCACAGAAATTCAATGTATTATTATATAAGACAGAGAACTGCAGCAAATCTTCACATTTGAGGAAGCTGGAACCAAAATTAATGGGTTATGAAAATCATTTTCTGTCAATTGAATAATCAATTAGTCGACTAATTGTCTCTAGATTTGATAGGAATATTTAGTTTAGTTTGTACTGACGTAATTTTGTTTTTAAGATTGTTCAATTTCTTTTACTTTTAACATTGTGGTACCATAAATTGGAAATAAGCGCTAACCATAATTTAGAGCATTTTATTGATTCATAAATAAATCCAATCTAAATTTACATTGTTTTCGAAGGCTTAAGAAAGATATTTAATACACAGATAATATCGCTGATTGCCTTTAATCACAGTTTTATAGTCTCCAGTGGCTTCACATGCCCACATTATGAGGAAACAATGAAAATGATAAATGGAGTTGACACTGTCCAAGCTGAGACTACGTTAATGAGAACAAGAAAAACCTCCCATGAAAACCTCGATAAGCACAGCTGTGGTCAGAGACCACAACCCAGTTATAAATTCACGTGTTTAAATATCTCTTTGTGCATGAAGAATCACAAGTGTTTGCTCAGATAAGAAAACGCCAGCATAATTAAACGAGTAGTCACTTCTATAATTAAACGGAAGAAAGCGAGCGATGAATCTCTCAGGATCAAAGTAATGCCTTGTTTAATACACATCATCAGTTAGAAGCACAACTTTACTGTAACATGAACAAAAGCTGAAATGGGATCTGTCTTATGGGGTGGCATTTCTCATGTTGGAGTTGGTCCTCCTCTTCCTCAGATCTTCTTTCTTTGAGATAATCTTCCTCCTCATCTTTGCAGACCATCTACTCTCTCTTCCACTTTGATCTGTTTCCGTCTCTCCCCGGGAGATATAGCCTCATCCCACTCAAATATCTTCCTCATCTTCCGCAAAGATCTCTTTCCTTTTCCTGAAGATCTTCCTTCCTCTTTGACATTATCTTTCCTCTTTTTAAAAGACCTTCCTCCTTTTTCTTCAAAGATCCTCTTCTCCCTCTCCCAGCTTTTGTCTTGCCCAGAACTGGTAAATGTCTTCTTACACCAAATGTTAAAATGTTCTTTTTAGTGAGACAATCACTGTGTGAGAGTATAAAAAGACACATAACAAGCCTCCACCATGTAACTGTCTTCTAGGAAAAAGATGTTTTTCTCCAGAAGTTTAACTCAAATAAAATGAATGCTGGGAAATATGCAAATAAGATAAATGTCTCTAGACAACTTAATCTGATGACGTAGGGAAACAATCAGTTGCACATTTAGTCAACTCATCATTTCAAGTTTCAAGACAAGTTTAGAGGAGTTGATTCAAATAAATAAATATTTTTTTTATATGTTTCATCACTTAATTGAAAAATAATCTGTGAATGATTTGATAATAAAAGTAATCATTATTTGCAACCCTACTTGTGATGTGAACTTGGTATGATAATTATAATATTTACAGTTCAAATAGCGAATATCATCATAAGAATCGGCCGTACAGTATAAGTAGTAGGGATGTCACCATACCAGAATTTTTTTACCAATACCAGTGAAATTCATTGATTCTCGATACACAATTTGACACCATGGTAAATAACAAAAACAAAGCATTAAATACTTTGAGCTATTGTTAGGAAGTTAAACAGGTCATAATTCTCTCTCTAATATTTATTTTATATTGCTGTGAAAACATCTCCTTCAAACTGTATTTATTCAGGTTTCTCACCCAAAACTAAATTTATCAAGACTACATTTGAACACATCATGATAACGTTAGAATTTACCTTCGCATACTTTTTACTGAGTAGAGCTTGACCGCATCATAATCATAATGAAACTCGATACAACCTCCATTAACGTTAGCTGTTAGCTCCGCAGGACAGTGTTGCCCACCAGCTGCTAACCGCTAACGTTAACTAGCTCTCATCCTGCCAATTTCAACACGGATTTGTTGTTCACAATGAAGCATTATCAGGGAAAAAATAGGGTGCATCCCCTGGACGCGTTGATATTGAGTTTACTGCGTCGTTTTTGATTTTAGACGCCGTTAATCTCGAGCCCTGATGGTACCTGCGGTGCTGTAGAAAAAGGAGTACTCTCACGTTTTTGGAATTTTTGCATCAACTTGGTACCAAAGCATCGGTTCTCTTGACATCCCTGATAAGTAGCGTAAATGGTAAATGGACTGCATTTATGCACTGGCTTAACCAACGGGGCTCAGTGTCTTGCTCATGGACACTTCGGCATGTGGACAAAAGGAGCTGGGGATTGAACCATCAATTTAGCAATTAATGGACGACCTGCTCTACTTCTACCAAAGCAAATGTCTTCAGGCCTCAAACATGCAGCCCTTAGAAACACCTGTTACAAATGTCAAAAAACAATAGTGAATTAATGTGTCTTTGATAATTACTCTACTGTCAAGGCAGCACCTTTAAGCGAGTAAAGATCAATTGTGTTGGCATGATTGAATGAGGAATGAATCTCCATTGTTTTTTTCTTTAGGGTAAAGAGTGTGCTCAGGACCAGATTAATTGCTCCGAGTGTTAATTTGCTGCCCGCCCCGTGAACGCCACGTGTCTCCATTGATTAAAATTAGCCTCTGCTCTGTTGCTGCTCTTTGTTCATTTAACAGGATAATTGATGAGGCCGGTTGTCTTGTCCTCTGTCCTCCATTCTCTCTCCATCCTTCCTTTCCAGTTTTTTTTCTCTTTCCTCCTCTCCTAAACACTCCTGTTTGCCAGTGGCCTAGCTCCTAAATCACGCTGTTTGCAAGCTGTCTCCTCAGGCAAGAGTGTGTGTGTGCTGGTGTTTGTGTGTACCGTGTCTGCACACACAGCTCCGAGTACCCATTTCACACACTAACATTACTGCCTGCCAGTATTTGGTTTGGTTTATTAATCCTGACTGTTATATAGGTCAATATAACATGTTACAAATAGGAAAGTAATAAGGTGCTGCTGTTTCCCTGCAGAGCTCCAGCAGCCTTACGCTGTTTCTGATTTATCTAGATGTGTCCTATAATTTCATGTAGAATGGGATGTTTCGTAGACATGCTCAGATGGGTGTTGAGGGGATGCCAGCTTCTGCCACTTTTGTCACATGTGGCCTTTTCAGATTTGAACACCAGCAGTATAGAAACATCGCTGACACTGATCATTTAAAGAAATAAGAAAATAAGAGCTGGAAGAAGGTTAGAAGCCGTCTGATTGTATTTCTCTGCGCTATTTCTTCATGCACAGCAGCATTAAGGCCTCGTCACACCGGCAATTAAAACGGTGAGATTGTGATTAATTCTCATGTAATCGCCGCGATCAGTGGATTATTTAACAGTGGTACGGAGTTCAACTTCGGTAAATTTTAACCAGAGAATTTGGTCCTATAAGCTGTCTTAATAGTGTTAACATTTTAGGGGACGGAGAGCGGGAGAGTCAAAAATGGAGGAAAGCTATCATAGTTTATTAGTTGTGTTGCACCATCCACTTCTATTAACTGCTCCACAAAACAGCAATGGTTTGCAGACTGTTATGAGACAGGAGTCGATGGTGCAAATACGTCTTTTGAACAAAGTAGGAATAGCTAAGCTGACCAACTAGATCCACAGTGGTTTTTTTTTAATACTACCACTGGATGGTGTCAAAGTCGTAGTGCAAGCCATGTTGCGGCTAGCTAACATTAACACTAGCAGCCAGAAATAAAACCTCTATGATTCATTGTCCATTTGATAATGTCAACAACGCTAGCTAATACTAACGCTGACACTAGCGGCCAGAAACAAACATCTATGATTCATTGTCCATTGAAAAGTTGTCTGTTGCCACTTTAAAATGGAAATCTTTAAAACCTTTTCCTATCAACTTTTCATCTGAGTAAATTTAACTTTGAATATGGTCTGATTGATTTAAAATAGTCAGTAAATGATCAAAGCATCCTACAGAATAACATTCACTTTTTACATATTAACTCCCCTGTAATCATTTTCTTTATAGATTATTAGTAGAGCCGATGACAAACACATTATTGTCAGAGTCTGAAGTTACTGGTTAATCTTCCTGGCAGTCCTAGGCTGCCATTGTTTTCAATTATAAATCATATGTTGCTGCCTGCAGGACTGTGGCAGTGTTGAAATTACAATAGGAAAAGTGTGATGTTTTGTTTCAAAAGAGAGTATACGAGTAAAAGAGTTTTGAAAGCCAAAAATGTAGTTGATTTATCTGATACTTTCAAACTACCTTTCTATGTTATTTTTTATTATAACCTTCTTTGAATGATCTAATACAACACAATATAACACTGTGAAGACAGGGCCGACTTTCAGTCCATTACAGTTAGCTTAGCAGGACTATTTATCAACGGACTCGACCACATAGAAAACCCTGAGCATTTCCCCCGAACGTCAGACAGCTCAGCAGCAGTGTGATTAATGAAGCAGACCATAAAGCCCGTATATCAAACGGACATGAAAAAATGTCGGACTAGTTCTGCAACATGCTGAGCTCTGACATGTCATGTCAGTCACCAATGGCCCACGGGCGAATTCACAAAAAATGGATTGTGGCCTGCTGATAGCACCATGACTTGCGCATCATTTGCAACCACAATCTGCCCTGTCTCGCGGTCTGATTCACAAAAGATATTTCGCTAATGATATAACAACTCATTTTCAAAAATGACATGCAGTCATAAAAATTAATTTGAGCGGACACCCATTATGCGCTTCAGTTACAACTATCTGAAGATGCTAATAATTTCACTGTGACTGCGTGTGGCTATTAGCGCTGATCTATGTGAATGGACTGTTTTTTCAATGAGGCTTATTTGCATAGAAAGGGGACAATTTTGTGCTAAATGTAATGCATATTACCTTATTCAAACACGTGCAAATAGCACAGGAGCACCAAGACGCTACTTGCTTGGCAGCGCGGTTAGGGGTACATTTCACCCTTTGGGTGTGTTTTGATAATTACATGTTTTTTTTTTGTCTTATTTGCCCAGGTTAAGCCGTAACTGTTGAATTGTTGGTTTTGGTTAGGCAGCTATTCAAATGGCCAACATTAACTAATCACACCCCAACCTCCACCCTTACGTTCCACCTCCCTGCATAAAGGACACTGGAATTAACGGTTTGCATCGGGCGTAAATCATGAGATGTGGAATGGTCCAATATGACGGTAATTCCTAGGATACTGAACTGGTTACTAAGGAAGGAATCTACCATTCATAATGTGTTGCTCTTTCCAAACGCAGCATTATTATATTTCAATAATTCTCTGGCAAACCTGGCATAATAGCTACAGTACTTCCTAACAGCTTCTGGCAAGGCTCCATTTACTGGAATCAGCTCTCAATAGATGATTGACAGTTCTCTCCTTCACTCAGATACCAAGTCTTCACACCTCTCATCAGGTAACTTGTGATGTGTGTTTTTGTTTCTGATTTCCAAAAAATTGGAAAACCATGGCAGTTGTTATTTAAGACAAATATCTACTAAATTACAAACCAAAATCCTTACATTTTGAGGCAAATATTGACCATTTAGTTGCAGATTAAAGCTTTATTTTTTAACTAGCTTGAGATGTGGCGAGTCAAAATGTGGACTGACTTCAGCTTTCAAATCTCTCGTTTGAACGTTTGCTACTAAGATCTCCCATGACACGTATCTGATCTTCCTTAAACGATTCTCAACAGATCTTCCTCAGACTCAGTGATCTTTGTAGCTTTGTGAGGCACAGTTTTTTGTTGCACTAGTTGTTACATCACTTTCCTGATGCAACTACTAAATTGCTGTTACCATTCCTTCTAATATCAACAAACAGGGTTTCTGAAGGGATACAGATTTGAACAAAACAAACAAACAAGATACACTTTCATTTATATTGCATTAAACTCAATAAAACATCAAATATGGGTGCAAATTCTTATAATGTATCTGATCTCACAAACCACCTTTGAAGCAATAAGTCAACAGAGGAGCAACAAAGCATGATGAGCGCATTTCCTTTTCACATTAGGATGCTCAAATAAACTTTATTGGACAAAAAAAACACCATCCATCAGGTCAGACTGTAAAACTGATACTGTAGATTGTTGGTATCATAGTTTTTTTTTACTATCAAACGACAAAAAAATGTAGACGACTAAAGCGGTGGTCTGTGCTTTTGTGACACTGGGTATCAATATGTATTTCAGAGACATATCTGAACAACAGGTCTGAGTGCAATCACGCTAAATAAAGTTGTGACATAACGAGGATATGAAACGGGCTTATAGTGAAGAACGCAGAATAGATTGCATCAATCAGAGAGCAAATATGATGATGAATGGAAGTAAAATGGGGAGAAAGGAGGCTTACAGGGAGAAGAGGAGGAGAATATGAGAGATTAGGGGTGGATGAGGTGGAAGAAGGGAGGCAAGGGGTGGACTGAGGAGTCACGTACAGCACATTAGTCACACTTCCAGTGAGCCATAGCGACACACACTTAGTGCTGTGACATACACTATGTTAGGGCAACAGACAGTCACCTAAGGGAGAAACCAACACTGCACAAAAAAAAAGGTTTAACACTGTGTAGGGAGTGTGGCACTCCTGATCTGAATTTGAGGAATTTAATAATCTGCCAGCAACGATTTTAACAAAGCCGCTGTGAGAAACCCAACTGGCTCATCCGATCCAGGCTGTTCTCATACACTGTTCGTAGCTACATCTACGAAAAGTAATGCACTGTAATTCGTATATATATATATATATATATATATCTCACTTATGACTTTTCAGGAGACAACTGTTCGTACTTTGTGTGAGACGTTAACGGTGATTTATTTGACTTGATTCCACGACAGGGACATAAGTTACGTCACTTCCGTAGTTATTTTAACCCAATCCGCAATGTTTCCTACACCTAACTAAGTAATTTTGTTGCCTAAACCTAACCAAGTTGTTTCCTGTGAAGACAGAAGTGTAAATGAACACATGTTGTTGGACATTCATCACGTGTTGTTGGACATTCGTAGGGAAATGCACCAAAAAAACGAGGAATAACTTTTCGGAAGATAGAATACGAACCGTTGTCTGAGGATACGTTGACCTGTGATGTGTATGAAAACTATTTAAAGCAGCATGGACATCAGCTCAGGCAGGCTGTCTTGTAGGATGCGTTTTTTATTTATTTATGAACCTTGTGATGGAAAATGAAGTAAAAAGGATCTGATCTCTGATCATGTGGTTTTTCTTATTCAAAAATGAGAAGCACACAGGGTATGATATGTTTTGTATAAACGTCTTAATTCTCCTCTCAGCAGTAGGACTGTCAAGTTTGTATGAATGAGAACTGACAAGTTATTAGTGTGAATGTATTCAAATACAACTTAATCATAAACGACATTGTAGAGCCGACAAAGAAATTCATGACAGTCTCCCGACCCCATCGGGATTTTTGAATAGACAGATAATTACAGTTTGAATACTATTCCCCACCCCCACGTCTGAATGGTAGTTTGAATTTTGAATATAAAGTGACAGCCCTGGTTGCCAAATATCTTTCAAGCATTTGTCTCAGCATCTAAACTGGGATGCTCTTTGTCTTGATAAATACAGACTGGATTTTCTTAAGTGATTGGACTGAAATTTGTTGCCAGAACAAGACAAGTACACTATCAACACAATGGACAGGTTAAATCAGTGGTGGTGATGCCAAAATATAACGTGCAAAAAGATGATTTGCAAGTCTAGTTGTAAGTAAAATATTTTCAGCAAACAAACTGTCACTCAGAGATCAGCAAATGCAGTTACGACAGACACTGGCTGAGTGAACGCCATGACCTTAACCTAAACCTGAAGATAAAAACAGCTAGTATTATTATTGATTTCTACATCACCTCTTTGGTCCTCTGCGACGTTTGTGGTGGTAGTGATGACAGGGACCAGCGGGGGGGTTTGTGACAACTAAAATTCTAAGGATGATGTCATTAGATTTACAAATTTTGAGGCATTACGTAGCTGCATCCAGACGTCTGTTGCATCCACTAAACAGCCAGGTGGCTTAGCTGTGTCTTTTAGCTTCAGGCTAACAACAGTACGAGTCACAAGCCAACTGTCTGCATACTAAAGTATTTAGGGACACTGTTGAGTAAAACATAAAAATTACATCGACTTGCCTTGGGCAGTATAATGCCATGAGCACACTTTGGTATGCCTTTGAGTTGTATATAAATATATATTTGTCAGTGTGTGTGTGCCACAGGCCTTGCTGGCAGACTCTCTGGTCTTTGATATGCCTGCCATTCACCGGGGAAGAACTTTGATATTCCAACAGTAGCGCAGACACACACACACACACACACACACACACACACACACACCCTTAGACACACACATGATCATGTGCAGAGGCAGTTGGTGGTGGGTGGCCTGTTCATAAGCTGCCTCTAGCAGCAGCAGTGACGGCGTCCCACAGGGCCAGACAGGGAGAGAATCACATTCTCTGGAAACACACTGACAAACAGAAATCGGTGTCTCAGCATCAAATTCATAAGCAATTCAGACATGCTAAAAAAACATGCTGTGGTTTAACTTAAAACGTTCACTGCAGCCGGAATACACTATTCACATTTCTTATAGGAGTATATCTGTCTCCGTGTGATACTGTAAAATACTTTTTCGGTGGGTTGTCACTCCTTTTCTCTCCTTGATTCACTGACACTGAGTTGTATGGCACAAAGGCGTATAAGCTCTATCAGGATGTGGCTACTAGGGATGTGACGGTGAGGAAAATTTCCCACCGGTTAATAAACTTGTGACAACACCGGTGTTGCCGATTACGCCGGACATTTTACAAGAAAATATGACGGTAAATATGTGTAGCAAGCTTACTTTGATCTTTACCGTTAGGTGGCGGTGTGTCTGGCCTCTCCGGTAGAGCTTTTGCTGCGGGGCCGCAGGGGTCTACCTGTCGCCGCTGCGCCGCGCACACCGGCTGTGACCGCTCCGTCCTCCTCGCGGCGATTAACGCTACCTCATTAACGTTATGGTTCTCTTATAGCATTGGGTTTAAATCTGAGATATTGCCAAATAGGCGCGTTTGCTTTTCGCTTCGACACCAAATCCTCTGCCATCTCTCGGTCTGTCAACTCTCACTCGTCCCATATGTGTGAAATATGACACCTGCTACTCTGAGCTGAGTCTCCGTATGGAGCAGACGCATTCACTTTCAGTTTGTAGCGTCCGCCGTCCGACTATTTACATCTGACAAGCTAGTGGCTACTAAGGCAATACTTTTTAGCAGGAGATAGTTGGTTCTAATCTGACCCTGGTTTGTTACACATCTGAGGAGCCGTCTGTTGAAACTGTTTGGAAAAGGGCAGGCACTTTCAAAAAATACTTGGCAGGTGATTGGATGAATCATCTGTCAATCAAACTCTTTCCGAAGCCAGTCGGGAGAAGAGCGAAAACATCTTTTTAATCGAGAAAAAGCCTTCAGTGCTGTTCTTTTGCTTTCAATAAAGAAATACTCTCCATTTGCAGAGTGAATAATGTATTTCTCACAATTGTAGGAATGGTGTCAACCGCTGTATGAACTCTGAGTCGAATATCCTGACTTGGACACAGCCCTAATGAGAACGTTTTGGCCCGGTCCTCACTTCTTCTGTTTGAGGGTTAAGACTTTAGTTTTATGGTTAATGTAAGTATTCAGTTCAGGTTAACTTTAAGGTTAAGAGGAGAAGCCAACACCAAACAGAATTACGTCAGTGAGAGTCTTCACATAGAAGTACAAAAATGTGTGTATGTGCTTGTGTTTCCCATCTGGCCTGCAGCCAGCCGTTCACTCGTCTGGTCTGAAGTGAAACAAGGAGACAAGCGGAGCGTGCTGGTGGAAACATTCAGCTGTCTACATCCCAGTCACACACAAACAACACACACACGCTGAGAAATGCTCTCGTATTTCTCACACACAATGCTCTGCCTAATTAGGGTTGTAATGTGAACAAAGGCAGCAGTCCTATCTGCCAGAGCAGACCTCAGAGCGCTCAAGTTCAGACAGGAAACCTCTTAGCGCAGTCCTTCATTTGTCTCTCTCACACACACACACACACACACACACACACACACAAGTGCAGATGGTTCACAGACAAAACACACATCCATGCACAGTAACCCAGACAGTCAGACACTGACAGGGACTTGATATGTTACAGCCCATCCACACACAGATACGTCGCTCCAGGTCAACTGCGGACCACCTCTAAAATCGGAACCAATGACAGACAATGGATTACAATTCCCCTCTCCTGCTCTTGTGACATTTTCAATGTGCATTGCATTTGTCTGAATGGACCAAACTGGTCTTAAATTATGACATAAGCATTCTACTGTACATAACAGTAAAGTTAAGATGACAACCTTTATTTTTATTTATTCATTTATTTGGCAAGGACATTACATATAGTAAGGCTGCACGATTATGGCCAAAATGATAATCACGATTATTTTGATCAATATTTAAATCACAATTATTTATCATGATTATTCATTGATTTTAGCGACAACATTTTTATTGCACTTTGACATTAAAATAAACAGAGCTCTCCTTTTACTTCCATGCTGTGCTACATTCCTGCTAATATACAAATTAGGGCTGCATGATGTCGGAAAAAAATGACATTGCAATGTTTTTTTTATGATAAATATATATATTGCAATATGAAAAAATACAGGAATATTCCCCCTACCCCTTTGTTAGCAACATTTTAAAGCTTTAATCTGGTGAACTTCGAGAGCAAAATTAGCAACATTAAGAGCTAGATAAACAATTTTATGCTCTCAATTTAATCATTGGTTGTATAGATAATATCCATACCCAAAAGATAAGCCAAAACATCTCGATCACCGGCTGGTAGCTGACTGTTAGTTTAGGAAGCGCTTGATTTGATATGCAGCAGAGTTTTCTATGAGCAGAACTCACATTTTAAACGTCAATATCGCAGGTGATCATGTTGATTTAATTGTGGGAAGCCAAAATTGTGATCGCAATTAATATTCGATTAATTGTGCAGACCTAACATATAGGCATTGTTACATTAAAATAAACCACGTCAACGTTGAACTTATTTAAGTGAGTTTTGTTACGTAACTTCCGGACTTTACCAACGCCAGTAACGTAACAAGTGTAGTTATTTTTCATAATAAACATACATATTTTAACCCCCTTTTCCTAAACCTAACCACATACTTCTGTTGCCAAAACCTAATGAAGTAGTTTTGTCACGTAAGTAAACCTAAAAACTAAGTAAACCTATGTTGGAAGTTTATTTTGAAAAGAGACTGTATGCATGTAATGAGCGGAAACTGACGCTAGAGGGGCACCTGGAGCAGTTTGAAGTGTCGATATTAGACAAGTTGGGAGTGGGAATGTGTTTCAACCAACAGATGTTGGCTATGAAGCACATTTTTGTGTTTTAATAAGCATAAGAGAAGTAAGAATTTAGCAGGTTTCTATTGTTCAGGCATTTAAATGTGGATGAGATCACAAAAAACAATGGTTGTATGGATGCACATTGTTTTCATTGGCCTGATTTGGTGTAATCTGGTGGTTCAATTAGTTTATCTTACCAATACCAATATCAACAAATGACTTTTACACTTTGGGTTTTGTACAGATTAAAGAAACAAGCTATATAACATGTTAATATGTGAGCTTCAGAGGTGCTGGTAGGTGGATTTTGATACCTTTAAACAGAGCCTGTTCCCCCTGTTTCCAGTCTTTATGCTAAGCTGCGCTAACCGCCTACTGGCAGAAGTCTCATACAGTATTCACCTTAAAGACATGAGAGTGGAATCGATATTCTCTTCTAACCCTTGGTCAAGAAACCCTTGGCAAGAACAAGAATATGCATGAAAATATGCAAGAAAATATGGAACTATTCTTTAAAAAGGTGAGGTATGCTTTGTCACCCAACAAGATGCATTACTCTTGATACACTCCTAATAATGAAATATAGTTCAGTAACATCAGTAACTTAATAATGTGTTTTATCCAGTAAAAGCTTATGTGTCTGTGGATGCCAGAAAAATGATTTTCAATGCAATCTGTCGTTTCGTTTATTTGATGTAAGATGTTCCCTCGCCCCCCTCTGAGGGATGGAAAACTGTGCGAGTTTCTCATAAAACAATGGGATGGGCTTGGTTAACTGTTTGGCTCACACACATAGAGGGGAAAACACACGCACACACACACAGACACACACACGCTCATCACACAGGCGCGTCCCTGTCCTCCTGCCAGTAATGAAGCAGATAATAAGCTGCTTCACGCTCTGCTGTAGCAAAACCAAAATCAAAACACTGTTGATTTAAGAATCAAAATGCGTACACTCATGGGTTTTTCATCTTCCATGCTCTGTGGCAATGATGAGGTAGAGCATCAGTGTGTGTGTGTGTTGGAGCTGTATATCAAAAGCCTGAGGAGCAGGCAGTGGGTTTGCTAGGCGGCGTTGAGAATCCATTCCTCGTGCCTCCCGCCTCATTTCAGCTCTCTGTATTTCCAAGAAATGATTCTCTGACTTTGACACTGATGCCGTCACCGAAAAGAGTTTTCTGTTAAATTTTCTGAACTTGTGAAAGAAAGAAAGAAAAAAACGAACCATGCAAACATTTTGATTTTTGGAAAGACACCATAAAAATCTAAGAAATGAAGTATACATGGGAACTGAGGCCGCAGTTGTATCTGTAGCGGTCATTTTACGATATCAGGACCAAAGATGTGTTTCCGGAGCAGTTCTATGGTTTGTTAAAATCGAGTATTAAGCTCAAAAATCAAAGACACCTACTCGTTTCATTAAGATCACATAAAAGCCTTTATCCCGTATTGATTTTCCTCATTAAATCTATGACACAAAGACGTAAATGTTCACAGAAGGATTTTAAGGTTTGAGCTACGATTCAAAGAGGCTGCTGCTCAAATAACAAGGCAAAGTCTGATATTTTGAAGTGTAATAAACAGTTCTTGAAGCAGTTTTGCACCTGACTTTGCTATTTGGAACAAATAATTAATTATTCCTTATTAATTTTGTATGTTTGTTTTTTGTCTTGTATATAAGTTACTTTACTGACCATACTTTCCTCTAGAGGGAGCCTATACACTGTACACATGTTGACCCTCTACTGTGTACACGTGTATAAAAGTTAACCAGATCACTACAACACTCTCATCAAAGTAACATTTAAAATGTATTTCTAAATGTATTAGGGTGATTAAAAATT
>CAKALU010060351.1:870-24149 GCA_916700995.1 Hozukius guyotensis | reverse complement strand
CATTAATTTTTTAGTCATACTATACTATTACTTTTTTCTACATATTATACTATGACTTTTTTTCATGAAATTTTTCGATATACTATACTATGACTTTTTTTCATGGAATTTTTCGACATACTATACTATGACTTTTTTTCGACATATTATACTATGACTTTTTTTCGACACACTACACTGACTTTTTACGACATACTATACTATGACCTTTTTTCGACATACTACTCTATGACTTTTTTTCGACATACTATACTATGACTTTTTTTCATATTTTTCGACATACTATACCATGACTATAAAAAGTAAGTAAAGTATGTCGAAAAAGTTCATGAAAAAAAAGTCATAGTATAGTATGTCAAAAGAATTTATGAAAAAAAGTCAGTAGAGTATGTCAAAAAAATTAATGAAAAATAGTCACAGTATAGTATGTTGAAAATACTATGACCTTTTTTCCAAAAAAATTCGACATACTATACTATGACTTTTTTTTCGACATAATATACTATGACTTTTTGCGACATACTATACTGACTTAAAAAAAAAAATTCAACATACTTTACTATGACTATAAAAGGTCAGTATAGTATGTCGAAAATCATTTATGAAAAAAAGTCATAGCATAGTATGTCAATTTTATGAAAAAAGTCATGTCAAGTTTGTCGAAAAATATCATGAAAAAAAGTCATAGTATAGTATGTCGAAAAATATCATGAAAAAAAGTCATAGTATAGTATGTCGAAAGATTTTATGAAAAAAAGTCATAGTATAGTATGTCGAAAAAAAGTCATAGTATAGTACTTCGAAAAATGTCATAATATAGTATGTCAAAAAAAATCATAGTATATTATGTCGAAACATTTTCTGAAAAAGTCATAGTATAGTATGTCGAAAAAAAGTCATACTATAGTATGTCGAAAAATATCATGAAAAAAAGTCATAGTATAGTATGTCGAAAAAAAGTCAAAGTATAGTATGTCGAAAAATATCATGAAAAAAAGTCATAGTATAGTATTTCGAAAAAAGTCATAGTATAGTATGTCGAAAAAAATAAAGTGATAGTATAGTAGTAAATCATAGTATAGTCATAGTAATGTGTCATAGTAGCAAAAAAAGTTATAGTATAGTATGTCGAAAAACGTGCAAAAAAATAATATACTATGACTTTTTTGCATTTTTCGACATACTATAATATGACTTTTTTTTCCCGATATACTATACTATGAATTTTTTAAAGACTTTTTTAACATGCTATACAATACTGAATTTTGTCATGAAATCTTTGAACAACAATTAATATTCTTTTTACATTTTTTCCCTAAATAACCAGGTCCCCTCTTACCTCACCACCACACTTCTTCCTGCTGCATCCGCTTCTCTGTCGCCAACCTCCTGTCGCCACCACACAGGACCAAGCACCGGACCAGGAACCGGACCAGCGGTGACAGACCATTCTCCATAGCTGCCCCCTCCCTCTGGAACTCACTCCCCTGACACATCAGAGACTGCACCAATCTGTCGACATTCAAATCACAAATCAAAACTCACCGTTTTAGAACTGCTTTTAATGTGCGATTAATGATGTATGTTGTATATCTTTGGTGAGCTATTTTTTTTTTATGATCATTTTGACTTGTAAAGTGTCTTTGAGTATTATGAAAAGCTCTCTATCAATAAAATGTATTATCATTACTTTACTATGACCTTCATATGACTTTTTTTCAACATACTATACTATGACTTTTTTGCATTTTTTTTTTACATACTGTAATATGACCTTTATTGCATTTTTTTCGACATATTATAATATGACTTTTTAAATTTATTTTTGACATACTATACTATGACTTTTTTTTAATTTATTTTTTTACAGTTTTTCAACATACTATACTATGACATTTTTTTGCTTTTTTTTCGACATACTTTACAATGACTTTTTTACGGTTTTTTTCGACATAGTATCCTATGACTTTTTTTCGACACACTATAATATTAGTTTTTTTCTACATACTATACTATTTTTTTTACTACTAAGATTTTCTTGACTTACTATGCTGAGTTTTTTCATGACATTTTTCAATATACTGTACCGTGACTTTTTATGAAATACTATACTATGACTTTTTCATATATTTTGATATACTATGTCTTTTTCATTACATTTTACATACTATACTATGACTTTTTTCATCATACTATAGAGTTGAAGTTCTCTCATGGCAGGTGATGTCATTGTGAAAACCCGTGCTGCTGTCGCGTCTTTACGCACGGAGCATCCCATTATAAGTCCCGGTATGCAACCGTGCATTAAAACAGTGGTGGGAGGGGCTGACAACAACAACACAAGCTGTAAATCTTTCCTCCATCTTGCAGTCATTATTTACTTTTATTGTTCTTTACTTTGCTATTATTTTCTAATTATAGATGAGGACAAAAATTTCTTCAGGGAAAAACTTCAGGGTTTTTCTTTTTATTGCAATGAAAACTGCAACAAAATGTTCATTAGTCACATCAAATAATTACAGCGATAGGCCATAATAATGAATTTGCTCATATGAAGGCCTATAAAATTAATACTCAAATAAACTGTAGCCTATGCCAACATATAAAATGAATGACCTGGCTTTATTGAGTCAGCTGCGTTTCAGTGCCCGGGACAGCACCAAACGCACACATTCATCATTACTATTCGCTATTCCATGTACTATTTCAGATTTTTGGGGTAATGATTATAAAAATAACAAACAAAGAAAACACGATGCATTTGAATTCTGATTTAGAAGTTGATTACCATGGCAACGGTCGAATCATTTGGGTCAGCCTTGAAGCGAAGTATTCAGGCTTGAATTGATTAACCCACCGTCAATATATTTTGATTATTTTGCTCTGGCCTCCTCTCTACTACTATTTGTATGCAAAATAGTGTACTGTATTATCTCAATGAAATGTACTGAAACAAATATATATGTCACACAAAAGAGCAAATTTATTATTTTGGCCAGTAAAGAATATGCTTGGCCGGTGGATTTTTTCATCAACCAGTCCCTTTGGCCAGTGAGTCAAAAAGTTAATTTTGGACATATTTGACATACTATACTATGAACTTTCTTTAATATTTTGACATACTATGACTTTTTTTTTAATATTTTGACATACAATGCTATGACTTTTTTAATATTTTGACATACTATACTATGACTTTTTTTCATATTTTGACATACTATGCTATGACTTTTTTAATATTTTGACATACTATACTATGACTATTTTAATATTTTGACATACCATACTATGACTATTTTAATATTTTGACATACTATACTATGACTATTTTAATATTTTGACATACTATACTATGACTATTTTAATATTTTGACATACTATACTATGACTTTTTTTTTATATTTTGACATACTATACTATGACTTTTTTTTATATTTTGACATACCATGGTATGACTTTTTTTATATTTTGACATACCATACTATGACTATTTTAATATTTTGACATACTATACTATGACTATTTTAATATTTTGACATACTATACTATGACATTTTTTATATTTTGACATACTATACTATGAATATTTTAATATTATAACATAACATATAACATATTTTGATATACTATAACCTTTTTTATGACTTTTTTCAACATGCTATGACTATTTTAATATTTTGACATACTATACTATGAACTCTTTATGACTTTTTTTCGACATATGACTTCTTTGATATGTTGACATACTATACAAAGACTTTTTTCAACATACTATACTATGACATTTGTTCATTTTTATGGTATATAATACCACTTTTTTGTGACTAATTGGCTCAATACCAATAGCCATGTTGGTGACTGGAACACTACATTGTGTTCTTGGCATCCAAACCTTTAGATAATTAATTATTAATTATTTAATTAGTTAATAGGTTGATTGCTTCTTCTGTATTGCTGTAGTTGTAAATTGCAGACTGTAGTTTCTTTAGATCTGTTAGTACTTGTGCAATATTTCGAAACTAGCTCATTGTTTTGGTTTTATTCATTCATTCACACTCAGAATCATCATCAGTCTTTTTTACATGGGTCCATGTTTACTTCCTGTCTGCTTCATTTTGTTTCATAGTATAGTATGTCGAAAATAAATGCAAAAAAAAATGTTAAAAAGTAATTGTAAAGTATGTCGAAAAAAAATGCAATAAGTCATATAGTATGTAAAAAATACACCGGAGCATTATTAAATATTGACGGTTACAGCTGTTAAATTGTCTAAAGTTATACAGCACAATACTGTTCTAAACTTCAGATAGAATAAAGAAGTTACCTGTACCTCACCTGTATCAATTTGTGTAAAGTGACGTCATGTTATCCCACTTCAAACAATCCAACCAGTCCTCATCAAACATTAACTTACTCGCTTCTTCTATCTTTGTAGTTGTATTTTACAGACTGTAGTTTATTAGTCGGTGTTACTTGTTCAATATTTAGCCAGTTTATTGTTTTGTGTTGCTTAATTGTGTTAGTTTTTGCGGTAAGAACCATCATGAGACGTCCGGCGGCCATAACACACTACTGACTGGTACTACCCACCTGAGTGTAGTTAGCTGTTGATTGAGTTCAGTTGGACTCATTAACTACATGAGTACCGCCCCCTGGTGGCGCGGCGGAGAAACACACAGAAAAACACAGCTCTAATGGTTCCAACAGGGTAATTTTCATGACATACTATATTATGACTTTTTTAAATTAATTTTTTATACTTTTTTAAACTTTTTTTTATGACATACTATACTATGACTTTTTTTTTTTTATATCTGTGACATTATTATGATTTTATTCATCATACTATATTATTAATTTTTTCGACATACAGTATTATACTATTACTTTTTTTAAAAAACTTTTTTATGACATTCTATGACTTTTTTGTCACATTTCCATGACATGATATACTAAGATTTTTTTTATCTGTGACATTTTTATGACATACTATATTATGAGTTTTTTAATTTATTTTTTTACTTTTTAAAACTTTTTTTATGACATACTATACTATGACTTTTTTGTCACATTTTGTGACACGATATACTATGATTTTTTTTATTGTTAACATTATTATGATTTTATTCATCATACTATATTATGATTTTTTTCAACATACAGTATTATACTATGACTTTTTAAAAAAACGTTTATATGCCATTCTATGGCTTTTTTGTCACATTTTTGTGACGCGTTATACTATGACTTTTATTTATCTGTGACATTATTATAGCATACTATGCTATGACTTTTTTTGTGACATTTTTTATGACTTTTTCATCATACTATACTATGACTTTTTTGTCACATTTTTGTGACACAATATATTATTTCTTTTTATCCGTGACTTTTTCATGACATACTATACTATGACTTTTTTGTGACATTTCTACGACATTACTGACTTTTTTTTATCTGTGACATTTTAATGGCATACTATACTACAACACTTTTGCTGATATTTGTAGGCATAAAAAAGTGGACAAGTTAAAGAATACCCACATGTGCCTCATAAGAAAAACCACAGGAAAGAATAGTCTGGACTTCAGTTTGGGTATTATTCTGGGTATTTATTAAGCAATCTCTTCAACCACAGTCATGTTTATGGATTGAATAGGCCTCAGATGTGAGAGGAATGCAGCTCTTAAAAACAAAAACAAAAAACAAATCCCTAATGAGATTAATTTAAAACAAAAACACCATAGCCTTATATACAAGTGGATGGGGTGGGCATGTGCAAGAGGTGCATGGGATTTCAGGGTGTGTATGATGATGGGTCGGTACAACAGGAAGATTTCTGAAGGTGGGGAGAGAGGAGGGAGGGTGGGGGGCTGGCTTTAGTACATGTAGCCTTTGGAGTAGGGCTGGGGGCCCATGTTTTGGGGGGCTTGTTCCGTGGCGTAGGGCACTCCCTCGTCCAGGTGGGACAGGGGCACCGTGTCCTCCTCGTTGACGTAGCGCTCGAACTCGGCCTTCAGGCTGGGCCGCTGATTGTCGGGGAAGGCCAGCGAGATGAGGGCCTCGGGCTCACACACAAACTTGTAAACATAGCGCTCCCCTGCCACCTGCAGAGAGAGAGAGAGAGAGAGAGAGAGAACGGCTTGAGTCATGGAGGAATGTATGAAGAAGCACATTCAACTCCTCTTTTTTGTCCAGGTGCACAGATTTTTCCGTTGCCTTTATTGGAGTCTTATAGGTGCAGGTGCTTATATACTATGACTTTTTAGACTTTTTTATGACATACTATATTATGACTATTTCTTTACTTTTTATGATATATTATACTTGATTTTTTTTTTTACTTTTTATGACATATTATACTATGATTTTTTTTTACTTTTTATGACATACTATACTATTACTTTTTTTTTTTTTTTTTTACTTTTATGACATATTATACTATGACTTTGTTTTTTGACTTTTTATGACATACCATACTAATGATGTTGGTCCCCATAATAACCATTTCATTGTAGTGAGACCACTTTTTAAAAATTTGACCTCACTGTATAAAATGACCTGTGGTGACCTCTAGGATAATCACAGCCTCATGAAACTTTACAGCCACAAACTAGAGAACTAGAGCATTCAGAGGATGGATAGCTTTCCGAGCTAGATTGACAATAAGGGGGTTTCTGAGCAGTTTACACAACACAAGTGTTCGCCATCTAATCGCCAAAAAAAATGCAATTCTTGCAGAAATCTCCAAATGTCAAAAGTTTTTGAATACCAAATCACAGCATGGCTTTTTCGATGGTGTTCCTCAAGGTCTTGGTGTCTTAATGTGGCATTTTGGAGGAATTATTGATCATTTTTATCAATTCTCGATAGATAAAAAATTGTTAAATTTAGCACCAAATCTGTGTAACAAACGGTATCAACCCAAAAAAAGACAAAAACAGCTCTATTGTGGGTCTCTGAGGGTTAAAGATTATATCATCTCAAAATAAGGACAAATTGTAAATAAAAACTGGGTGTGTTTTGTACCTTCTGCATGATTCCCTTCTCGTAGTAATAGCGCAGAGAGCGACTGAGCTTGTCGTAGTTCATGGCTGGACGGTTCTTCTGCATGCCCCACAGCCGGGCAACCTGAGGAGAGGGGAGAAGAAAAGGAAATGGTTGTGGTTACACGTCTGGCTCAGTTCAGCTTTGGTGAGGTTCATTTAAAGGCGAGCGGTTATTTGCTTTTGAAGGGCTTAAGAATATTGCCTTCCTCAAATGACACGTCAACACAGGAGAATCGTTTGTGTCAGCGTTTTTATTCCTGAATTTCATATCCCCCCCAAAATCATAATTAGACCCAGTTGTGTGTATTTCCACGCTGTGACCACTAGGGGTCCTCGGTGTGCAAGCCGACGTCCTCCCTGCTCTTTAACTCAACAGCGTCAACATGCCGAGACCAGGGCGAGTCCCCACATGTGGATTCACTTCCTTTTTATGTAACCCATTACCACTTGAATGCAACCAGAGTCCCACAGTGTTCTCAGTGAAATAAGAGTCATGGCTGGTTGTCAGAGGCAGAAATACACTCCCAACCCAAAAGTGAACCTCTCAGCTGACGAGGGACCACTAACTCTAGATAGAAAATTAGTGTCTCGCAACCCCACACAGACAAAGAGGACGTAAATCAAAATCATTTCACAACAGTGAATGTTTACAAACATGTGAGATAGTGGAAGAAGCCGAGGTGGGGGTGGGGAGCCGCTGAGATTCATGACTCAGGAGGAGACAGGTCGTATCCCACAGTGGCCATCCAGCCCTGTTTGATCTCTGAGTGTGCTCTCAGCCCCTAATTGCTCTTGTAAAACTCTTACCCCATTCATTTTTAATGTACAGTAAAAAGATAATGGAAAACACAGTATAGACCTCTCTGTATTAGGACCCACCTAAATGGACGCTGTCTGATGCGTCCAATCAAATTGCAGACTTAAACATCGCAAAAACGTCTCGACTAAAGAAATGTGAGGAGGTGAGAGAGAACTGGGGGGGGTGTTGGATGATTCTGTGCTTGTCCTTCATTTATCAATCCAGTGTTTCATGTGTTGAATAATGGATGGGGGGGACTAATGGAAGATGGATCACAGAATAGAGCGATGAGGAAAAGTGGCCAAATCTCACTTCTAATCGCTCTAATCTGGGTAGCGCCTTAAAACTAACATACATTCATTCCCAGAAAAACTCCTGTGCTGTCTTTATCAGATTCACATTGTGATCTCTATCAACACTTCTCCACTATCTGTGGATAAGGCCATACAGTAACACAAACTAAAAATAGTGCTGATGCATTTTAAACGGTAATTCAGACATTTAAAGGTGATAATATTACTACAGTTTTAATAGAAGGAGGTTCTGGCCTAGAGAACCTAGAGATGTCCTTATACTGTTTGACAATACTAAGCAGGATAAGCATCATATTTTGGTATGGATTCACACCAAGCAGCCACCGAAACATGACCCAAATTAATAAAAGTCCGACCCGTTCTCATTCCCAGGGCGTCAAATACCGACGCTTTTTCACGGCCGTCGGCGGTCGATACTATGAGACACAGCGGCCTTTCCATTAACTACAACGTAAGCCCATCCGCGGCAACGGTAAACGCTCAGAGAAAGTGCGGCGGGAGTCTGGTGACGTAGATTAAAGAGCGAAAAAGACACAGGACAGGCGGGAGGGAAGGTGAATGGGTCCAACAAACACAAGGCGATGTTCGTGTCCCATGCGTTACGTTTCACTTTACAATCATCTGTTCGTTCATGTCCCCTGTTCACAACGTTCAGTAATTTTAAGCGCAGCCGTGTTATTTTTTTCCTAAACCTAACTAAGTAGTTTTGTTGCCTAAACCTAAACAAGTGTTTTTGTTTAATTCACAACATTAAGCACGTGTTTAGTGCAATGGAAAAAAATTACGCCAAGGGGTCCGACAAAGCGTCAATATGTGACGAGTTGGGATGAGAACGTGTTGAAAATGCTGTACCATTGTTGGCTACTAGATGCTTCCTACAAAAAAACTGCACTGAAGTCAATTCGAAAAGTTCCAACTCTGAATTATTTTCAATACTTTGTGTTTAAATACTGTCTGTCTCTATGAGTCAGCCCTGTGATAGTCTGGCGACCTGTCCAGGGTGTACCCCGCCTTCGCCCAATGTCAGCTGGGATCGGCTCCAGCCCCCCCGCGACCCGGAATAGGATAAGCGGTTACAGATAATGGATGGATGTTTAAAATACTGTAAATAATTAAAAGAATCAATGAAATTCGGTAAGACTCCTGCCGTTTGGAAACACAATTTTCCCGTCAATGTTGTTTTTTTTTCTCCTTTCTTTTGAGACAACTTCTTGATTAAAAGAAAGATAAGTTCAGACATACCTCTTCGGGTTCGATGAGTTTGAACTCCATGCCGCGGCCGGTCCAGGCGATGAAGTGGGAGTTGCCTGGGTCGTCCAGCAGGGCCACCAGGAACTGCCAGAGCTGCAAAGAGCCGCGGCGCTGGTAAGGTGTGCCCTCGCGAAAAACACCACCACCCCCCTCCTGCTTCACCTCACCTGGAACAAGGAGAGAAGAGACGGGAGGTCAGCGAGGTTATGATCACACACGTCAAGATTTGTATTACAAATGGACTGAATCTGACCAGCTTATGTTATGTTAGTTTACACCCAGCCAAGTTAATTTGATACACATTAAAGTGGCAGTAGGCAGAATATTTTTGGCATCATTGGGCAAAAATCCCATAATAACCTTTCAGCATATTGTAATTCAAGTGTTCTGAGAGATAACTAAACTTCTGCACCTCCTCATGGCTCTGTTTTCAGGCTTTAAAAAATCATTTCATTGAGAGAGAGCGTTCCTGTTGGCTGTGCTCCGGTCATGTGACCGGAACTTGGCGTTCCTTCAACAGCTGCCACATCACAAACTTTCTCATTTTACAGCTAAACCGTTCACTACAAGATGATTCTGAAAACATTTGAGGAGAGAAATAGGCATTAACGTAACATAATATTGATTCATATTTGATCAGCGCTGCCTAGTTTGACTGTTTGGTCGGAGTTCGCGAATGATTGACAGCCTGCTCTCATAGACAGCAGATGGACAGCAGACCTCAGATCAGCTCTGACTGCTTGTTTTCCTCCGGTCTGTGAAATCTTGCAGATGCCGTTAGGAGCACCGGAGGACACCGGAGGACACCGGAGGACACCGGAGGCACATGATTTTTTTGCCGGTTACCTGTTTCATGTACTACTGTCACAATATAGCGACCGTTTTATAAAAATAACTTTTTTTAAAATCATATTTGATCCAGTCTCGCCTACTTCAGCATCAATGTACATCCGACTGTTCAGATTTATCATTAAATTAAGGTCTAATATGGTTCTTATATTACATGTACAAACAAGGACATTTGGAGCAGCTAAACAGCTGGAGGAAGTCTCTGAGTTCTAGCGGGGCCAGTACATCATTAGGTCATCTAATCTTGATGTTTCATGTTTGCATACTGACGTAAACTGAATCAAATGCTTATTAACTACGGCTTATCAAATTGACCACTAAAAGGGCAGCAGTGCGTTTAGTTGAGACGGAAATAGGAACATTTTTATGGCACTGAGAGAAAAAACTGAAAGTAATAAAAAGCATGTAGATGTTTAAAAGCAAGAAGAGAACATACTAAAGCTGGGTGAAGCAATATGAGGGTAAATGGACACTGATTAGCTCTTGGTTGTTTACCGGTTACTGGATATGTTGTACACAAGTGTGGCAACATGAGAAGCTCAGCTAAGTTACTGCTGTTGTCTCTCAGAGAAGTTGCACACTTCACTGGTTCAACCAGTGCTGACACCCTCGGGCTCTCCACTCAATCTCCTTTAGCGTCAATCACCAACAAACACCATGGGAAACGGCTCGTCTCTGTTCTCACCGTGACAAAGGGAGCCCGGCATCGTGTGTGCGGGGAAACCGAACCCACTAACTAAGCTTCTGAGAACACAAAGATCCATGTAGCTCTTACACAAGGATCCCTGACGTCGACATAAGATGATAGTCGGGGTATATAGAGTTTCTGCTGTCACACCTCACCAAGTGGAGTGCAAATGAAATTCTGTGTGAGTGCAGAGGGGATTATGGGTACAGTGGGCTCACCTTCGAACTTCTCTGGAACCACACGGGAGTCGTTTTCAAACAGATAGCCTGGGAGACAAAGGGAGGATTGTGTTAGAGTTTCAAGAGGCCTTGATCGGAGCACAACTAGGTTGTTCATTTGGGATCGGTGCCAATGAGCTTTGAATACCAACAAAATACAAAGATCCATTCACGCATGAATAACGTTAAGCCAATAAGTGTGTACTCTGCTTTTACAAAAGTAGAATAGAGCAGTGATTCTCAAAGTGGGGTCCGGGGACCCCCAGGGGTCCGTGGCACTCTGTCAGGGGGTCCGTTAAATAATTTGCTATAGACCCGTTTTCTGTTAGTAAACATGACGTAATTTGTGGCCGGAGCGTTAAGTGGAGGCAGAATAATAGAGTGGTGCAGGAATGAGTCCTAAAATCCGGAAATGAGTTAGCATTTTAGCACTTCCTGTTCCCTCGTCTGGAAGTTAATGGGTTTTTAGTTAGATGCCTGAAATAAGGTCTGTGGTTAAAACAAGCTGAAGAGATTTTAACGACATTTCTACGACATAAAATGAATCAATAAATATCTAAAAGTCATCACGCCAACTCATCCTCTTTTACAGCCTCGTTGTGTATACTCACGCTCATGCGACCGTGGTGTCGTTTGTTTATAGTCTAACGTTAGCTTTTTACTTCTGGCGATTGCATTCACACTTCAAAAATCATAAAAGTGGTGTTCATTTGTGAAGATTATCTTGCCGAACAAAACCTGTATGTATCATAAACGTTTGTTTGCCACGGAGCTTATTTTCTGCAATAATCCAAAACCCAATGGAACAATCCCATTGGCTTTTTGTCGAGGGAACTTCCTGGTTGGCCTACAAAAATACATTCTGGAAACCTTTGAAAGAGACTTGGATCTTTGCTCCCATTTTCAGGGCCAGTGAACTTATTTTAACATCTTTGGAGTCGTTCTAAGTCTCTCATGTTGAATCTGAATGACCCAAAATGGTGCAACAAACAATAAGAGCGAAGGGAAAGATGGTTTTCCTTTTTTGCTGGAGTAATACTGTGCTTTTTCCAGGAGTTGTGTTTATTCAGGGATTCTTGAGGCAGGGGTGAGGCGAGAGCCTCTGCCAATGGAAACACAGACACGCCGTTGGTTAGCCAATGGAAACACAGGCACTCTACGCCGGTTAGCCAATGACCGCAGAGCTCTGACCAGCGAAGGCTCGACGTAGATAAAGCATTGGAGAGGAGATCGGATACATGCAATTAAAAATATTGACATCACTGTGATTATTTCTACTGAAAAACAACTATAGTTTGGCAGAGGCCTCTAAAAGGAGGTGAAGGTTATCATAACAAAAGTTGTATTACCTTCATTGCTGTGCTGGGGGTTTGGGTAGCCCTCACTGTGGTGGTACATTGAGGGACATCCAGGCACATCTGTAACACAAACACACATAGCTATAGGTCAAACTATAGTTTATTTCATCAGTTTAACAGTGGTAAACATAATAATAAGATAAGGAAAATGACACAACATTTGTTCTGATTGGTCAAAAGTCTTGAAATCTGGTACGGATATACTTTTGGCAAGTATCTAACAGTACAACTTAGATTTTTTTTTAGATCACATGATTTTTTAAACATTTGAAAAAATGCTAATATTGTGTTTGTTAAATGTTTTCCATATGAAATATTTTTACACGGCATACATGTGCATATCTTTAATATTCAACTTCTTATGAGTTCATAGATACCAAATACTTCATTGTGCTCCTTGTAGTTTCTGAGAAACAGACATTTTCTTATCATACTGTATCTAATATAATTCAGTTGCGGGCACAAATGGGTTAATCGATTAGTTGTCTGGTCTTTAATAAAAGATCAGAAAATGAGGAGCCAAAGCCCAAGATGACGTCCTCAAATGTCTTGTTTTGTCCACAACTCAAAGATATTCAGTTTACTGTCATAGAGGAGTAAAGAAACCAGAAAATATTCACATTTAAAAAACAGGAATCAGAGAAATTTGACCTTTTTTTCCGTAAAAAATTACTAATACCAAATAATCGATTATCAAGATAGTTGCCGAAAAATGTAATAGATGACAACCAATCGATTAATCGTTAAAGCTCTAAACTAGAGTAGTTTTTATATGTCTGGAGGGAACACAATTTGTCTAGGGCTGCAACTAGCGATCATTTTCATCGTCGATTAATCTGACGATTATTTTCTCGATTAATCTATCAGTTGTTTGGTCTGTAATAAAATGTCAGGTGACTTCCTCAAATGTCTTGTTTTGTCCACAACTCAAAGATATTCAGTTTACTGTCATAGAGGAGTAAAGAAACCAGAAAATATTCACATTTAAGAAGCTGAAATCAGAGACTTTTGACTTTTTTTTTTCTTAAAAAAGGTCTCAAACCGATTCTCAAAATAGTTGGCGATTCATTTAATAGTTGACGTGTTGAAGAATAAATCACTTTAAGTGAATGAAAACCCAAACGTACTGCTTACTAAGGCCAATATGAGCTTGAGAAAGTGTGTGCATTATGTGGACATTTTGTGTGATCACCCCGAGCATTGCAAGGACAAACGCTGCATTTATCATATCACTTCTCTTGTCTCGGCTGGTATTTTTAGGCCATGAGCAAGCACCTTCACCAGACCAGAAAAGTGGTACAGTATACAGTGTCTGCACTTTATCTGGGCACTATTGACTGACCCGAATATCTGCATTCACCGAAATAGATTTTTATATATCCTCCTCGTGAAGCCGAGCTCTCTGCAAGTTGGAACACATAATTACGTTATAATGAGTTATTATAATGAGAGAAGAGCTTTTGTTCTCCACATCCTGTGATTCACCTTTGTGTCTGTGTTTGTATCTTAAACTGTGGTTGAATAAAAATAAAGGTGCGACACTAAATCTTCTATGTTGTTTTCATGTCGTCTGTCAACTGCATGAACGAGACGAGCGAGAGCATAAAAAGCGAAGGTGCAGCTCTTTGCCTCTGGCTCTGGATGTGACTCACTCCCGGGGAATGCAGCTGCAGCACTGTGACCGTGATAAGATGCCACTGGGGAAAATCAAACCCTCCATTCTGGGGCAGCAGCACTCGATCATACTGTAAATAATATGTCTGCCAGCAACGGCAGGCTCCCACCAGGGAGCGATCGGTAGATTGGGTGTGAGAGCAGCGGGGTTAATTGTGTACTGAGTGGCATGACCATTTGGTGTCTTTTCATGCGACACAATAGCGGTGATTAAGCGATGGGACGCCAGTTTGTGTGTGAAACTAGTCTCATTCTCAGGGCTTGCTTTTAAAATGGCACTGTGGCATTTGGCTCTCATTGTTCACTTTGTACACATTAAAAGAAAACACTGGTGTTGTTGTCTTTACACGCTATTTACGTCAATCCTCTTCTTTTGTCTGCTCCACGACCATAATCCCATTACATGTCCACGGCTGTACAGTTAGGGACAGGTTTTCTTTCAATTAAATGACCATAAAGGGCATTATAAATCAGCAGCAAACAAAAAAAACAAGCATTAAAGTCAATTTGTCTTCAAGAACCATATTAATTGATTAACCATATTAACTCAAAAGCCCTTTAAAATATAAATTATCCAATTAACTGCTTGAAAGAAACATTTTTTTTTTACTGTGTCTGCAAATTGGATTTACATTACTCTTAAGGTTTTCTGTTTATACTAATTTTTTTAATTGGACTTTTTAAAGACTACCTGGAATCCCACGACTAATCCACTAACAGTTAAATTGTCCTTTTTATACATGGTAAAGATTATCAGCCTATTTTATCTGTAGTTTTGGATTTATCCAATAATTTACATTACTGTCAGTGTGTACTTTATTTTTTATTATTTATTTTATTTTAATGTTTTTTTTTTTAAATCTTCTTTTCTTTTTTAAATTGAATTTTACTTTTTTTTTTGTTCTTTATCCTTTTTGCATCGGCAACAGGTGAGGGTTGGGTGGGAGGGTGCTTTGGGGGAAAAACTCTCTCAATAAATTATTATGGAAAAATATAAAAAGTATATAAAACCTATAAGGAAGGGTGAAATTTGTTGGCATTCTCCAGACAGATTAATTTGACATTATCTCCAGATAATTCATGGTTCCTGAACTATCATGAAAAGTGTGGCGTATTGTATAACTGTCTACAAACGAAAGATAAACTCTGATCTTTTACGTCTCTGCAGTTGGTCAAACTCATATCTGAAGGAAACTCCACCAAATTCTCCTCCTCCCAGCAGAGAAAACATCCTTTTGTACTTTCCCTTTCTTTCTCAAGGTTGTGCGATTCCTTGTCAGTGCTATCCGGTCTCCTTATCAAAGGTGCGAGTTTCAAAACATAAGAGAGTGAAAAGATTTAGGTCGTTTTTTATTATGCATAAAGTGTGCTGGTTTCAGCGCTGGAAGGCATGCTTTGTAGCCATCTAATGTGCATGTGGGACCTGTGGGAATCTCAACAGCAGCTCTAAGTCCTATAGAAGCTTTAATGCAGGTGAATGAGGACACGATGTATGCTGGGTGTTAGATTTCTCTCCTTGTTGTTTCAAATTCAAGCTGGTTTCTGTGCTCTCCAGTGGTACAGCTTGTTGTTAAAGCGCCTGCGCTGGCTGGCTACCCCACCCTGTACCCCCCCACCCCTACCACTCCCTCCCCTCACCCTCTCCCTAAGCCCAGCCAGTGAGAGGTTCGGGTTACTGCGGCCACGCTCATTTTTCCATTATGAGTTCATCTGCCTGCAGAAAAAGGAAGCCGCTGGTGCAACCTGAGACCCCGGAGCACTCCACCAGGGACTCTAGTCTTTCCAGTGCCCTCCATTTTCTCAATGAAATTCCTCTACCTCTCTCTCTCTCACAGAGAGCGGTGGTGGGGGGAGGAAGGGAGGGAGGTAAGGAAGGAGGGAGGAGTGTAGCTGCAGCAGAAAAAAAAATACTTTTTTTTCTCTCTCCTGTTCTTTGCAAAGTGTCAGAGAGTTGAAAGGAGGAGTTTGGAGGCAGGGAGGGAGTCTAGATACAGTGAAGAAGTTTGTTTGCCTTTTGGACATTTTGTTCTTGAGTTGGCTTTGCACACAGGGGAGGGTTTGTCTTTAAAGGGACTATTGTGAGGCCGATTGTAAAGCCAAATAATAATCCTTATAAATAACCAACCGTTGTCAAGATTATAGTTTCAGTTCCCAGGTACACACTGTACTCGCCACACTGTCTTAAATTTGATTTTTATGTACACACATGAGATTAAACTGATTTGTCCATATTTCTCTGTCTTTCTACAATACAATCCAAAACACACAAATTACCACTTTACTTTTTGTAGCATTAAACCTTCAGTAACCTTGAAAGTTTATTGAATATTCCCTCCATAGTGCTGAAATAATTAGTTGATAAATCGTTGCTAATCGATTAATTTTTTAGCTAATTTAATAAACAAAAACTGCAAAAGCGTTTGCTGGTTCTAGCCCCTAAAATGTGAGAATTTGCTGCTTTTCTCTGTTTGAAATCATTGCTTATAAAATGTCTTTGGGTTTTGGACTGTTGTTTGGACAAAACAAGCAATTTAAAGCTTCTACCGGTCGCCTTCATAGACTCAATCATTAATCAATTAATTACAAAAATGATTGTAACTCCTCATTGGCATATTTCACCCACTTGATGTGAATTAAAACTCATTGAAAAGCCTGTATCATCATCTTTAGGCTACATCCACACTGAAACGTAATAGATTTTTTTGCTACATATACGCCTAGCGTCCACACTACTCCGGCGTTTTCGACACCCTAAAACGGAGATGTTTGAAAACGCTGCTGACCCTGTTTTAGTTTTAAACTCCAGGGTTGTGTTTTAGTCTGGACGGACAGACCTTTGAAAACGATGACTCAGACACCCACGTTCACTTCTTGATTGGGTCTTCGATTCGTCATGCCCCATCATGTGAAAGACATCTGTTGTGTTTTCCGCAGCCTTGAACGCCTTATACTCATGTGTTACTCTCAGAAACAGCTCCACCTCGTCGTCACTCCAAGCAAAGAAATCTCTGGTCTTGCTTTTTGCCATTGCTGTACTTCTTTCGTAGTATTTTTTCTGCAAAGGAAACAACCAATCGTGCTGCTTCCTGTTTCCACCGGCACGCGCATGCCCAGTATAAGTGAGTGGTCACGGGATATGCGTTTTCAGGCGTGGTAGTATGGACGGAGATTCATTCTGAAACGCTCGTCTGGACGGAGATCGTTTTCGTATCAGTGTGGATGTAGCCTTAAACATACTGTAGTGACATTAGTATTAGTATCACTCACCAGGTTCGTAGGTGTAGTCTGTGGGCTCCTGCTTTACCATCATGTGGGCTGGTGGGAACCTGTGTTGGTGCGGGTGTGAGTGTGGATGTGGGTGGGGGTGAGGGTGAGGATGAGGGTGGGGATGAGGTCCGTGCCCGTGTCCGTGTCCCGGTCCGCTCCCGTGCCCAGGCCCCGCCATGTGAGCCGCCCGCTCATACAACGGGTCTAGGTATTCTTGCTTAAAGCTCTGCTGCAGGTAGGGCATGCAGGGGTCGGAGTGCTGCCGATGATAACCTCCACCTCCACCTCCACCACCTCCACCGCCGCCACCTCCGCCCCCAGGAACTCCACCTCCGCCTCCACCAGCTCCACTGCTGCCATGTCCCGCTGGGGCAGATGGCATGCGCTGAAAGGCCTGGCCTGGTGGCGGGAACTGGGGGCACATGGGGTCTCCTGAAGGGCCCTGATACCTGGAGCTGACAAATGAGATACAGCAACAGTTTTAACAGCTGCAAATGCTCTTTTTCTTACATTTTCATCATATAACTTTACAATATTTTATAGTAGGGCTGTCAATTGATTAAAATATTCAATCGTGATTAATTGTATGATTGTTAATCATGATTAATCGCAAATTAATCACACATTTTTTATCTGTTCAAAATGTACCTTAAAGGGAGATTTGTCAAGTATTTAATACGCTTATCATCATGGGAGTGGACAAATATGCTGCTTTATGCAAATGTATGTATATATTTATTATTGGAAATCAATTAAAAACACAAAACAATGACAAATATTGTCCAGAAACCCTCACAGGTACTCCATTTAGCATAAAAATATGCTCAAATCATAACATGGCAAACTGCAGCCCAACAGGCAACAACAGCTGTCAGTGTGTCAGTGTGCTGACTTGACTATGACTTGACCCAAACTGCATGTGATTATCATAAAGTGGGCATGTCTGTAAAGGGGAGACTCGTTGGTACCCATAGAACCCATTTTCATTCACATGTCTTGAGGTCAGAGGTCAAGAGACACCTTTGAAAAAGGCCATGACAGTTTTTCCTTGACAAAATGTAGCGTAAATTTGGAGCGTTATTTAGCCTCCTTCCCGACAAGCTAGGATGAGATGGTTGGTACCAATGGATCCATCAGGTTTTCTAGTTTCATATGATGCCAGTATCGTCACTGTTGTAAAATGTCAATCACAGCTGCTGCCAAGACTTGTGTGTTGTGTCACCTGGCATTGATGGGGTAACTGTTGCTGGGCAGTGGCTGGGAGGTGGCAGCAGGGTTCATGTAGCCAGCATCGGGCCGTCCGGCCGTGGCAGGTTTCGGGGAGTAGTGCTGCTGCATAGGAGACATGGGGGTCCCTGGGCAGGAGCTCTTGGCTCCTCCTGCAGCCCTTTTCTGCTCATAGGCACTGTAAAACATCAACGCACTCATGAGCACATGCATACATGCATAAAGGCACATGTTACAGCAGGGTCGTACTGGCGAGGGTCAATACAACAGACAGAGCTAATGGGAGTTCTTTGGTGGGGGTTTGGTGGTCAATAGCGTGTGGTCAGTGTTTTAGCTCTGCTGACTTATCAGTGCTGGGTCATTGGATAACGGTTATTATTGAGAATGGAAAAAATAAAGTAATTATTGTTTCTTTTGTTCTGCTCTTGGTAATAAAAGATGTCAGTTAATATGCAGAGAGACAATAAGTCAGTCTACATATCAGTACTCTAATAACATTTGAAAAATAAGAGCTTAAAAAAAAGGTCAAAATAAGCCTGATAGAGACGTGATTTAAGAGGAGGAAATGACGAGCCTCTTCTTTGCTCTAAACTAGAAACCAAAAGTGAGAGACAGGATGAGAAACCAGACTTTACGTGAAGGAAAATGTTTTTAGAGATATCACTAGAGGCAAGTATTAAATAGGGAGGTCACGAAAAGCGATACTTCGATACCAAGTTGTTGCTAAAATTATGAAAACGTGACGGTACGTGGGTCTCATTCACATGAACGGAGGAAGGGAAATAACTCTGGATTCAGCTATTAGTGCATTTTACAACTTTTAGGACCTAATGATTTAAATAAGGACTATTCAAGTGTTCATACTGGGAAGTTGATTCACCTAAAAAAAAAAAACATTATCCGCTGAGTTACAGACATCTCTTTCCCAATGTAAGTCTATGGGAAAAAGTATTTTTGGGCCCAATGGCATCACGTGACTGACACGGAAGTTGTATTACCACAGTATCATAAAATTCGGCGCTCTTCCTGGGGGCTTGGTAGGTGACGGCAAGGCTCGAGACTAACGGTGTCCCGTCGTCCCGCGGACGATAGAAAATGTGTTTGGGATGCGGTAAACTCAGTATTGATGTGTCCAGGGGAGGCACCCTCCTTTGTCCCTGATAATGTTACATTGTGAACAACTAATGCACTTTAAAATCGGCAGGACGAGAGCTAGTTAACGTTAACTGGTTACATTATGATGTGTTCAGGCTCTATTCAGTAAAAATGAGTATTCGGCAAAGGTAAATTCTAACGTTATCTTGAAATGTTTAAATGTTAACATGTAATCAGTTATACAGCTATAGAAAATAGATAAAAGAGTTTTGTGGATGATCAGTGGATGTTGAAGTGCATGGGATTTATTGTTTTACTTTTGTTTTTTACTGTGGTATCGAATTGGTGTCGAGAACCGTGGAATTTCCCCGGCATTGGTATCGATTACTAAATGTCCGGTAATCGTGACACACCTGGTACGAAAGGTACACACACATAAAAGGTTTAGGGACAACATGTACTTTGGCACACACAGTAGAGAGAGAGAACCTGGAGGTACCTGGCATAAAGGCACTGCTCTCCACTGGGGTAGCTGAAGCTCTGCTTGTGGCTACAGGACTGGCTGGGGTCGGAGCCCGGGCTCTGCGGTTCCTTCTTGATGGTGACTGGAGGGCTGTGAAATGCCACCGCTACAAGAGACAGTAAACAGAAAACAGAGATGAGGAGTTGGCACACACACACACTGCGGGCTTTGTGTATTCTTTTCTCCTCCGGCCCTGCCCCGATACTACGGTCGTTAAGCTCAAATGTAAAAAGCAAATACTTCTGTCTGCACAGGAATCTCTTTTACGTGCCAGCCAAAATGCTTAAGTGACTGTCAGCTGCAAAAAAACAGGGCAGCAGACAGGCGCGTATAAACACACAACGACATAGACACAAAAACACACACACACACACGCTCACACACGACCGCATTCCAGCAGTCGTTTTGGAAGCTCAACGTGTCCTCGCCCACTTTTCTTCACTCTTCCAGACACAACAGCAGCCAAAACTTCCTCTCAAAGTCAAGCTTAAAGCTAAACAACTCTACGGGCCAGAGAGATGTCTGTGGACTGATGAAAGCAAAATGTCACACCTCTGTTAGAGCAGCGTATACACCGATTCTGTGTCTCTGCATTCTTTCCTATTGGTATCCAGATGTTTGCCATCGCTTTTAAGCTTTGCTTTAAAGAGGGTAACCTGATAACGCCACAAACACCCTCAAAGGCCTAAATATTGAGCAACATTTTTACCATTTCATTTCCCCCCAAAGGCATCCATCAATCTCCAGCACGCCGAACTGTCTATCAAGCCGGACTGCTGGAGGGGACCTTTGCCTCGACGGCCACAAAAACCACCCAAAGTGGAGCTTCAAACTGTGCCGAGGGCTCGTGTTTATTATGTGAGGGGAGGTTTTCACCCGGAGAACTGTACAGGATGTTTTTCTGGTCCCGACAGGGTAAACAGCAGCAGCTGTGCACTTCCAGCTGGGGAGGCCTGTATTTATGTGCGTGCACGAGTGTGTGTGTGTGTGTGTGTATTAGTAATCACGGCTAGTCTGTATCTATGTACGCACTTGTGAATGTGTATCTGTGTGTGTGTGTGTGTGTGTGTGTGCAGTGGATGTGGAGCTGACGGAGCAGGCCACACCGAAAGCTCAGCCCAGGTAATTACATACTGTCGTCCATTCACAAAAAAAGGAGGAGAAGAAAATGTCTGGCAGACTGAATAAAAGGCCAGCGACGACTGCTCCGCTAAGGCGAGAGATAGAAAGTGAAAAAGCAAAGGAGGAAATAGAGTGAATGTAAAAGTGAGAAGAGATTATCGTGACATAAACCACTAACAGCAACGGGTTTCATTTAATGTTGGCTTGGTTAGTTGATCAACAAAAAGTTAAAGGTTTTATTGATAACATTTTTACGTAGACGAATATTTAAATACATCCACAGAGATGTCTTTTCCTGAAAATATTATGATTGTGAATTAATCATTTTAAAAATTTTGGCGGGTCCAAAAGGTTGTTTATCTCTGTGGAAGATATCTGACGTTTGGATCCCACTTCTAACAACGCTTGTGAGCCAATAGTAAAACAACGTTGGGTCATCAGTTAGTGTGGAAGAAACGGATAAAAGGCAGAGATTGACGGTAAGTGTCTGGCAACGACTTGTTGTGAAGTGAATGCGACATCTAGTGGCTGAATGTTATCAATGTTATCATTAGCACCTTTAACAAAATGATCTATCAATCGTTTGTCATTTATAAAAGGTATAAATGCACCTGATTCCTGCTTCTCAAATACAACGATTTGTCGTTTAAATAATAGTAAATGGAATAATTTGAGTTGTTAGTCGGACAAAACAAGCAAATATAAGATGTCGCTTGGGGTTCTGGGAAATTTTGATGGGCATTTTTCAGTATTCTCCATAGACTGTATATAAGAAATGGATGTAGTAACCAGGACGTCACCCATTAGTTTGTCGACTGCCGTTTTGAAGAATTTGGCTGTCGCCATCTTGGTTTTTTGCAACCAGAAGTGTCACGAGAGGGTGGAGCTATGTACAACTGACATTTTTAGGTGACCAAAAAGGTTATAATTAACTTTCATGAACTGTAAACACACTGTGAAAGGGTTAAAAGTTCTAAGACGAAAACACGGACAACTCCCAGACCGGACAAGGCCGTGGTAGCGACCTGTCAATCACAAGGTAGCCACGCCCTAAAGCATCCCCTGCTTTATGGTCTATTTGACTATAAATGGGATCATAATTTACTAAATGAACATCATGCTGTATTGAAGAAGACTTGAAACTAGCGATTGAGATCATAAACTCATGTTTACAATGTTTACTGAGGTAATAAATCAAGTGAGAAGTAGGCTCATTTTCTCATAGATTTCTTTTTGCAACCAGAGGAGTCGCCCCCTGCTGGCTATTAGGAAGAATGCAGGTTTACCGCACTTTAGCTTCACTTCTCAGACCCGGAAGTAGCCCACTGGTAATTCATAGTCTCAACATTTTAATTGATTACAAGCACAGTTTTCAATCGGTATTCAAAATGAGTAGTAGTGATGACTACGGGATCAAACAGCGTAGGTGGGTTATCATTCATGAACAACTATATAATCTTGTGTGCTTAAAAAAAGTTCTGGATTCTTATTCTGCTTTCTGTTGCTATTCAGATGTTTATTTTACAGTTTGATTCTGATTCGTCTTCGACTTAAGAGAACATGCATAAAATAATAAACAGAGTCGAACAATCAAAACGGCGCTACTCATCATCATAACCTTCCTATTTCTGGTCTGTACTCACTCTCCCATGGCAGGCAGGCAGGTGAGGAAGTGTTGGCTTTAGTGGAGGATCAACAGGATTAGAGAGCATTTACCCAGATTTCCCAGACAGACGCGATGGGATTCCAGCCTCCTCTAAGTCTCCGACAGCTCGTCTGCTAGTACACAGAGGGTGGCACATGACTGCCGCTCTAATAATACTAGTGAGTTTGTCTATTGACATT
>CAKALU010060350.1:0-22008 GCA_916700995.1 Hozukius guyotensis | reverse complement strand
CTCTAGGTCTCTAGTCTGATCCATCCATCCTCTGAATGCTCTAGGTCTCTAGTTTGATCCATCCATCCTCTGAATGCTCTAGGTCTCTAGTTTGATCTATCCATCCATCCTCTGAATGCTCTAGGTCTCTAGTTTGATCCATCCATCCTCTGAATGCTCTAGGTCTCTAGTTTGTGGCTGTAAAGTTTCATGAGGCTGTGATTATCCTAGACGTCACCACAGGTCATTTTATACAGGGAGGTCAAGTTTAAAAAAAATGGTCTCACTACAATGAAATGTCTCCTATGGGGACTAACATCATCACACATGAATACAGTTGGGCTCATTGGATCCACCAGAGTCCCAGCTTTACAGTGATACCCAATTTATGCAATTCAAAGACTGTTTAGAGACCCCAGTATGCAGATATATTAAAACACACCATTTGATAATAGGAGACAATAACACATTTATACTGGATTTTAAAAATTTGCTTGTGATTATCATAAAGTGGGCATGTCTGTAAAGGGGAGACTCGTGGGTACCCATAGAACCCATTTTCATTCACATATCTGGAGGTCAGAGGTCAAGAGACCCCCTTCGAAAATCGCCATGCTAGTTTTTCATTTAGCGCAACTTTAGAGCGTTATTTAGCCTCCTTCACGACAAGCTAGAATGACCTGGTTTTCTAGTTTCATATATCTGTAACTTCACTCTAGCTCTAAATCTGAACCCTCTACAGCCTCTGAAAGACCGTAAAGTCGGTGGTCTCAGGGGGTTAATCAGTTTGAGGAATTTTTTAAGAAAAAAAAGTGAAAAATCTCTGATTCCAGCTTCTTAAATATAAATATTTCCTGGTTTCTTTACTCCTCTATGACAGTAAACTGAATATCTTTGAGTTGTGGACAAAACGAGACATTTGAGGACGTCATCTTGAGCTTTAGGAAACACTGATCGACATTTTTCACCATTTTCTGACATGTTCTAGACCAAACAACTAATCGACAATGAAAATAATCATTAGTTGCCGTCCTAAAATATACAACATGACATTGTATTTTGTCACGATTTTGACATTGTTTGCTCGTGTGTGCAGGTCGCTGCTGGTGTGCAAGTACGACTTCATCAACCTGTTGTGTCAGCAGGTCGTCAGGATCTCTCTCAACGCCGTGGACACCATCTCCGTGGGAGAGTTTGAGTTCCCACCCAAATCCCTTAACAAGTATGCCAGCACGTTTTAGTCTGAAAATAAGTTCTCTTACAGACGGTTCAAGTTGTGTATTGTTGGTAGTATTTTATGTTGTTAAGTTAGTAATGATAAGCTTGATTTATTTAACATCTATAGATGTTAAAAATGGTCTTTCTCTCTAAACATATGTGGCTCAGCTTGGTGACGGTGCGTTGGTGTGTTGCTGGCACATGTAGCTGGCTGATCCCTAAAGTCACACTGCTCTTAACGCCGTTGTGTTTTCTTATAGGAGAGAAGGCTACGGGATTCGCGTCCAGTGGGACAAACGTCCTCGGGCCTCGTTCATAAACCGCTGGAACCCCTGGTCGACAGACATGCCCTACGCCACCCTCACAGAGCACCCCATGGCCCACGCTGATGAGAAGGTGGCCTCTCTCTGCCAGGTACAATCCACTAATTAACTAAATAAGAATAAAAGCGCATCATCAAATAGATTATTTGACATTTAAAGCTGCAGTGCTATGATGATGTTTTTTTTTTTTAATCAAATGGTGAACTGACAGTAGTGCATGAGATCACGTCCCTCTGTGTCCTCCGGTGCTCCTAGTATCATGGCAGAAGTCTAGTTTTCTCTCAGAACACTTGAATTACAATATGCTGAAAGGATATTTATTATTTAGGAATTTGTACCCAATGATACCAAGAATATTCTGCCTGCCTTCATTTTAAAACTTGAAATGTAAGGTACTCAAAGATTTGTTTGTGTTTATTTCACAAGACTAACAATGGTGACCGCTGGTGCCGCAGTCCAACTGAAAACAATAGACTGATTGATTGATGTCTTAAAAACAAGTCATCCCTTTAGAGAGCCAGTAATTCATATAACATAAAACAGTCATGACTTTGTGTATGAACGGTTCTTTTCAAAGTTGTTTTATTTTTTCTTATTGGCAAGGAAACAACAGTACCTAGAGCAGGGGTCAGCAACCTTTACTATCAAAAGAGCTATTTTAGGCAAAAAAAATAAATCTGTCTGGAGCCGCAAAACATTTGAGCATCGTGATGAATGTAACACAGTTTATAGTCTAAGTATATAGTATATAAGTCTAATGCAGTGAGAGCCCAAGTGCAAATGTTCTACGGAGTATTAGGGTCACATTGAGGGGGAAAAAATCTGAGACTTCCAGAATAAAGTCGTAATTTTACGAGAATAAAGGCATAACTTAACAAGAAAAAAAGGTCGTAATATTACGAGAATAAAGTCATAACTTTACGAGAAAAATATCGTAATATTACGAGATAAAAGTCGTAATTTAATGAGAATAAAGTCGTACTATTTCGAGAAAAAAAACTTGTAATATTACGAGAATAAAGTCAACTTTACGGGGAAAAAAGTCGTAATATTACGAGAATAAAGTCATAACTTTATGAAAAAAAAAGTCAGAACTTTACGAGAATAGTCATAACTTAACGAGAAAAAAAGTTGTAATATTACGAGAATAAAGTCGTAACTCTATGAGAAAAAAAGTCGTAAAATAACACGTAAAATTACTGCTTTATAATATTTTGACTATTCTCATACTACGACTTTTTTCTTGTAATATTACGACTTTATTCTCGAAATCTCAGATTTTATTTTTTTCCTCAATGTGGCCCTAATACTCCGTCGTACCATAGTACCATAGTACAATACCACAATGATAAATAAAAATGAAAATGTAAACAAAAAACCACAGGGAGCCACTGGAGAGGAGCTGAAGAGCTCCGCAGCGGCATGTTGCAGACCCCTGACATGGGGCTTTGTTCTGGGGATATGACTGCATTTTCTCCTTCAGAGCCATTAGTGATGCTACATGTAATAAATAGAGCAAGTTCATTTTAGCTGTATCATATTCATTATTCCACACTTCAGAAGACACTGCTTTCATTCTAGACATCGAGTGTTTTTATAGATATAGAAGTCGTATACTAAGTAAACATAATTGATTTGAAGTTTTTGGAGGCGTGTTCTGGTTTCATGTTCGTTTTCTTTTACTTGCCAAGTTGGACAACTTCCGGACCCAGCTGGTGCAGGCGGTGAAGAAAGCCCACAAGGAGCACCCCATCCCCGGCCGGGCCAACGGTGTCCTGATCCTGGAGAGACCTCTTCTCATCGAGACCTATCTGGGCATCATGTCCTTCATCAACAACGAGGCCAAGCTGGGCTACTCCATAACTCGAGGCAAGATCGGCTTCTAAAGTCCACCGTTTCTCTCTACATTACAACAACCCATGTGTCTGTGTTACACTGCGCTGTCTGAGGGGACGCCGTCGCTCCACGACAGTGTGATGCGCAATCTGTGTGTGTGTAAGTTGAGTCCGTGAGATGTCCACACCTCCTTAAAGCTGGTGATACAGACAAGTGGTCAGCCTACTGTAGGTGAATGATGCGCAGCACTGCATGGACTGTCTTTGTTTTTTGCTTTCAGCGTCCTTAGTACCTCCCTTCAAAGAGCTGCTCGCAGATCTGACATACCCCCCTGCAGTGGGGGAGTGTGTGCCCAATGTGACATAAGTTGGTAAGATAGGACACAGCACTTAACATCAGCTCATCACCTCTGTACTTCTTCTAGATCGAGCATCTTGTAGTCTCAGGCCCTGATCAGATGGAGCGGATTTTGCAGGTGGAAAACGCAAGGCACACTGCACTGCCTTTTTTGTTGCCCGCTCAAAGTGATTTTGCAGTTTGCTGCGTCTTTTTTATTTTATATGTTGCTAGGCAACCACCAAATGAGTGCTAACATGAACTGTACACGACCCAAATAGTTAATAGTAAGTAGGTAATAGTACAGTTTAAATGAATGAAAACAACTTACCCGAAATCTAAAGTACCGCACTAGGGATGCACCGATACCACTTTTTTCAGACCAAGCACAAGTACAAGTACTGACATTTGGGTACTCGCCGATACCGAGTACCGATACGAGTACCGATACGGGTACTTCTCTCTGTGCTAAAAGACCCTCGATAACAGCCAGCTGGAGGGTGTGAGTGACACGGCAGGCTGGGGAGTCCCGCGTACGAGGCGGTGCGCCGCCACCGGCTCTAGGTTGGCTTGGAAAGACTCGGGGCAAAGGTGCACCCCAACCGCGTCGTGCCCCCAGGGCGTGGCGTGGCCCACGTAAAAGGCGCCAGGGGTCTGCGGCGATGTCTGCAACCCACCCGACCCGTCTTGAAACACGGACCAAGGAGTCTAACGCACGCGCGAGTCAGAGGGTGCAAGCAAAACCCTGTGGCGCAATGAAAGTGAGGGCCGGCGCGCGCCGGCTAAGGTGGGATCCCGGGGTCGGGCGCACCACCGGCCCGTCTCGCCCGCACCGCGGGGAGGTGGAGTATGAACGTGTGGGATAGGACCTGAAAGATGGTGAAGAGAGGTTAGAGTCACGCTGCCGTAAAGTGGTATCGGTGCCGTTGTATCGGAGCCGTTTTGCGAGTACGAGTACATAAGCACAGTATCGGACCCGATACTGGTATCGGTGCATCCCCATACCGCAATAATTCACGGTAACTACGGTTGGTAAAGTCATAAAGCTCCAGCAAACGTCACCACAATGAGAAAAAACGTTGGGCGCTCCTGTATAAACACGAGGCACTCTGCAAACGCAAAAGTAGCGCGCAAAACGCTTCAATCTCATTGAAAACAATCACAAAACAAGCCGTCCCAGGCTGCTAAAACACGCTCTGTCTGACCGGGGCCTCATTGCTCGTTGTTTAACCACCGATTGAGAGACTAATGTGAAGTTTAGATTTTGGTCGAGGAATGCAAACATGAGGGTCGGTATTTGAGGGTTAAGGATGTGCTTTTTGTTTTGGGCCACCCCGGAGGAGAGCAGAGAAACATCAGCCAAGAATATGTTCTATAGTTGCTGCATTAAAGGGGATAGTTTGGGTGTTTTAAAGTGGGGTTGTATGAGGTACTTATCCATAGTAGGTGTATTACATACAGTAGATGACACCCCCAGTTTGGAGAAACAGACAGGAGTTACTGACACAGGGACGGCAGAAAAACATATTTTAGCCACCTAAAAAACAATCGATATCCGTTTAAGTTGACTCTATATTTAGAATATTTTCCGACGGGGAACTGAACTGAAAGTGAAACTTATCTGTGCTCTCTCCAAAGCCAGCAGGCTCAGATTAAAACAGTATAGATAAGTTTCAGTTCAGTTAGCTGTCGGAAAATATTCTAAATACAGCGTACACTTAGACGGATATCGATTGTTTTTAGGTGGCTAAAATGTGTTTTTCTGCCGGCCCCATACAAAGCACTGTATTGCTCCGTCTGTTCCTCGATGCTGAGGGGCGTGCCGTCCGTCATCTACTGTAGGTAATACACTGACTGTGGGTAAGCACCTCATACAACCCCAGTTTTAAAACACCCGAACTATCCCTTTAATATGGTTTGAAATGAAGGATTGCATTATTCAGATCACAGGGCCATAGGGTAGCTTCACAGACAGGAATAGCAGCTGATGGAATGAGAGTTTTAACGGTCATGTCACATGATTACTGTATTACATGCTTCTAATAGGGAAGCTGATCTGGGCTCGGCTGTGTTGCTTATGAAAAAAAACAGCTGTAATACGCTCTTCAGCATCAATGAAACTTGTTCAGTGGAGATGATAAATTACATGCTTACAGTCGCCTATTTATGTCTTTGCTCAGAGGTAGGGAGCTGATGTACCACACGGAGAGCTGCATTAGCTAAATATTCTTGTATGTTACAGATGTTTTATGCAACATGTTTGTTTGTAAGTTGCCTTAAAGGTCCTGCATTCGTTTTAGGCACACATCTGCACTCCGCTGCATTAAAGGGATAGTTCGGGTGTTTTGAAGTGGGGTTGTATGAGGTACTTCTCCATAGTCAGCGTATTACCTACAGTAGATGAGGGTCGGCACGCCCCCAGTTTGGAGAAACAGACAGGAGCAAAATATGTTCGATAATATAAATCGATATCCATTTAATGTACGCTGTATTTAGAATATTTTCTGACGGGGAATTTGTCATCAGAGCCTGCTGGATTTGAAGACAGTAGGGCCGTTTAACCGTTTAACCGTTAACCGACGTTAAGAACTTGAACCGATTTACGCCATCGGTTAAAAGAAATATTAATAATTAATTAAAAAGCTGAGAAAAACTCAGAGGAGCGGCTCGTCTCTTGAAGGAGAAAAGCTGGTCCACCTTAAGAGGCGGAGCCGGTAGTTGCTGGATACAGGAAGTTGGCTCCGGTCTCTGGCTCGCTTGAGCGGAGCGAGTTGTAGCCTCGTAGCATTTATCCACCGACAAATAAACTGTACACACACTGTCTGCTACAGCTACGTTCACAGCTAGAACATTCACCGACTAACCCACACTCCCCGCCGCCACACATTCACGGTCTTTTGGACACCACAATGACAGAGCGGCGGCGAGCACGAAGCTACCAGCAGAGCTACACCTGCTAACGTAGCACAAAAACACTCACTGTTTGTCGGCCAATCGCTATCGTTAATCCGGGCAGACAGAGTATCGTTAATCTCGGCAGACACACAGCTGACAACCTGCTAAACTAAACTAAATGTGCGGTGGAGTCTTTTACTGGGAACGTGGCTGCATGTCCGCGACACCACACGCAGCACCGTGGCTGCTACAGTAGCTCTCCTGACGGTGAACTGGAGACTCAGTTGTGCTCATACACTGCAGCTGGCGCACCGCTGCATGCGAGGCACTAATCTTGTCGGTTAACGAGGGTCGGTTATCGGTTAAGAATTTTTTTCAAAATTAGCATCGCTAGAAGAGAGCATAGATAAGTTTCACTCTCGGTTCAGTTCCCCGTCATATAATATTCTAAATAGCGTACAATTAAATGCATAAAATATGTTTTGCTGCTGCAGTCATCCACAGCAGTACGTTGCTTTGCTCCGGTGCCGGTACTCCTCTCTGTTTCTCGATGCTGGGTGCGTGCCGACCGTCGTCTACTGTTAGTAATACACCTACTATGGATACGTACGTCATCCAACCCCACCTCAAAACTACCCAAACTATCCCTTTAAACTCTGCAGTGGGAATAATGGTTGGGTTACAAAATGAAATACATGCAGACAAAGCTTTACATCCGTTCATTAACCACGTACAGTATTTATCTGTTAACAGGATTTAGGTGAGTTTTTTTTTCCTAAACTGCATCCTATAATACAACGTTGTGCTACCAAAGGTAACAGGTCATATTTTCATGCCAATGAATAATTATGTCCGCTTTCTGGTCTTTACTTGTGCATGTTCCTGCACGTTGAGTTTGCATGGCAGATGTTTTTTTTTTTGTTTTTTTTAAAGGGATTTGTAAATACTAATTAGATTTTATTTATCTGCTGAATGAATGCTTCTAGAAAACAAATATTTCATTGCCAGTTCTGAAGTATTTCACTTACAAAGAGATGAACTCGTTATTACAAACATGTGAAGACTTAACTTTTGTTGTAGATATTTGTCGCCACGATGGAGAAGAATAAATGCCTACATGTTCTCGTCGGGTCCTCGGCTCTGGTCATTGTTATTAAGAAGTGCATTTACATTATATTGATTCTGTATATATTTAGTACTGCCTGGGCGGAGTACACAAACTTGATAAACCAAGATGTACACATTTTAGAAACTCACTTTTAGCTGCATTATTTATGACAATTTATTCAAAATAATTACACAATTTCAAGGTAAAACAATACAAAATACTTATGTACAGTGAAATCTATAAAAATCTTCTCACAGTGTTTGAAACTAGTGCTTTAGTACGCTTTTGGTTACTTAAAAAGTGATATTTATCCACTCTATGTCTCTCAGGAGGAATGTCATGTTAGGTTTTTCCTACATTTCCAACTTGACAAGAAAAGGAACATCCCACTAACCTGCACTGAGGGCCCTTAAAACCTTGGTGAGCAGCTACAGTTCAGCATGTGAAAGTTAAGGAGTGTTTCCACCAGTCTTTCTTTTCGTCATCACCATAACACATCCCCGGCCAGGTGTGTATGGCTAAATAAGCTAGACCTGTGTTCTACTTGTCCTCCTGGTCGGTGTCCATGTAGCACAAACACAGCTGCTCCTTGCCGAGCAGGATCAGAGAGTCTCCGCTGCAGTGCCAGTTCAGTGACTGGACCTGGAAACCACCTGGCAGGATAGAGATAGAGAGAGAGAGAGGGGCAAGTGTGAGGACGACACATCTAAACATATGCACAATGATTCACCTCCTCCGCAGGTTGCTCACCGCTGGTTTAGCCAGGTGTGAACGCAGTAATCGTACTCTGGTGCGGACCAAAACAACTGGTGAACCAAAGCGCAGGCTGCCTGTGAGGGCATTTGTTGAGATGGACACAGGTAAACATGAATGGGAGAGGACGGACCTGGACTTCTGCAGAAGTCTGATGTTTGCTTGACATCTGGGCCGAAGACATAACTCTGCTCCTTCGTACACGCCCCTCAGCAAATTCTGTTTTTTATTTAGTCCGCTTTATTTTGTGCACTGTGAAACCGAACCGGACTAAATAGAAAACGAACCAAAAGTATAAATTTAACTCTGATTCGGACGAGCCAAACGGACTTGTGAAAGCGCTCTAATTAAAACACACCCACCTTTCAGGCTAAATCAAAAATGAACCGCAGCGACACACAGATGAGCATCACGAAGGTAAAAACTGAGATACAACAGATTTGTTCTGTTTGCATATTAAATTCTGACACTGGTGGGATACATTTCCTTTGCACAGGAAGGAACAATTTGAAAATTAAGAGGAAAACTTAACCTTAACCCTGCACACATTTCACTGGGATCAATACAACATGAGTTTGTTAGTGTTTAAAACTGAAAACAGTGACCTCTTGCTGCCAACATGCAGAAGTTACCTTGTGCGGCTGGGTTAGGGTTAGACGTTAGAGAGAGACAATAGAACACACCAGCCCTCTTCTATATCTGAGAGCACCATAATGGAGCGGTGTACGCGGCCGAGTGTACCTTCAGTGGGGACTTGGACGGAAACGCAGCCTGCCGGGGACCACAGGTAGAGTTTGGCGTTGCCTGTGCACAGCGCCAGCCGGGGGCGTCGGGGGTCCCACTGGAAGCAACGCACGGCCGACGTCTGCTCGAGCCCGGCCACCAGGCTCATCTTCTGCATGTCCCACACCCAGACAACGCTGGCCATGTTGTCTACGGTCAGAGAAACACAGATACACACTCAAAGCCACGAAACACTGCAGCAAAAACAAGTTCACACTAAAGATGATGTTCATGACCAAAAATGTGGAAACTGTTATTTACATGTAATACCATATACGGTTCCTACAGCATATGTTAAGTTAGATTTACGACTTTTAATGCTGCTCGGAATTAAATTTAAGACCAACTTTACAATAACCAAAATTGATGAAAAATACATCAATTACCAGAGGTGGGTAGTAACGAGTTACATGTACTCAAATAACTTTTTTGGGTAAATTGTAGTTGTCAGAATAGTTTTAATGCAGCATACTTTTTACTCTTGAGTAGAAAGCGTAAATTTTGTCCAAATGTTTATTGTAACGTAAAACACTTCCCCATGTCGTCGTTAGCAAGAAGACGGTGCATCTGCTCTGAGCATACCGACCGCAAACAAAATGATTGTTGTGGGTTCCGCTATCCTGATCTGCATGACGTTAATGCGAGATGCATTTGGTAAATTATTTCAAAAATAGATGTTACCAATTATTTTGAGATTTTAAATTGCAATGTCAGAACAAAATAATATCCATAAAACCCTACTTTCCATGTTTTAGCATTTTTAAGACATTTTAATACCAATTAAGGTCTTATTCTTAGATTAATTAATTCAATGCCTTTTAAGACTTTTTAAGGATCTGCGGGAAGCTGTGAAGTTTTACCGTTCTTGGTGGCTAGATAGCGACTGTCTGAGCTGAATGCCAACGTAGAGACACCGATCTTGGGGTTGGCTCGGTCTGGGTCTGGTTTGACTACAGGAACCTGGACTGGCGGCGGGCAGATCTCGTCTGGAGAAGTCACAACACAACAAGTGAGAGTCAGTTAATTGATAAAGTTGTTTACTTGACCTCAGTAGTTTTACTCAAATACTGCTTTCAGAATATTGTTTTGAAAAGCTAACATACATTTGCTCTGGGTGTTGAAGAGGGTGGTGCCAGCTGTGATGTTGTGTAGCGACAGGTCATCACTGCCAACAGCTGGCCTTTTCTCCACTTCCTTATACACAACCTGGAAACACAACAAACTGTTAATAATTGAACTGCAATGTCTGCAAGGCTCATCATGAAGGCTGGAAAATACTCACCGCTTTTGTGTTGTTGATGGTTGATAGGTGCTCAAACTGTGCGATTTTCTTCCACGTGACATGATTGAGGATGCGCACCTGACATGAGAATAATAAAGTCTTGTCATTTACTTTGTACTGATATTTATAACACAACAAATCACAGTCCAGACACAAACATATTTGACTAGGGCTGTCGATCGATTACATTTTTAATCGCATGATTGTCCATAGTTAATCACGATGAATCACACTGTTCAAAATGTACCTTAAAGGGAGATTTGTCAAGTATTTAATACTCTTATCAACATGGGAGTGGACAAATATGCTTGTTTTATGAAAAGGTATGTATATATTTATTATTGGAAATCAATTAACAACACAAAACAATGACAGATATTGTCCAGAAACCCTCACAGGTACTGCATTTAGCATAAAACAATATGCTCAAATCATAACATGGCAAACTGCAGCCCAACAGGCAACAACAGCTGTCAGTGTGTCAATGTGCTGACTTGACTATGACTTGACCCAAAACTGCATGTGATTATCATAAAGTGGGCATGTCTGTAAAGGGGAAACTCGTGGGTACCCATAGAACCCATTTACATTCACATCTGGAGGTCAGATGTCAAGGGACCCCTTCGAAACAGTCTTTACTCGCAAAAAAATTTAGCATAAGTTTGGAGCGATATTTAACCTCCTTCCTGACAAGCTAGTATGACATGGTTGGTACCAATGGATTCATTAGGTTCTCTAGTTTCATATGATACCAGTATCTTCACTCTAGCTTAAAAACAGAGCCACTACAACCTAAAAATTGCATTAATGCGTTAAAACAAATTTGTGTTAACGTGTTATCGCGTTAACTTTTACAGCCCTACATCTGACACTTTAATTTATACGATTCATTATCCGAAGAAATGAATGAATCCATTTCTTAAAGAGGATTTTACACATAAAAGTCTGATTACAGGTCACAACTTCATATCTGAAACAAGTTGTATAAAGCCTTTTGTGGCTCAAGATGGAGCTGCACAAAGTCTGATAAAAAAAAAATGCCTCAAGTGATGTCACTTAAGTCAGCATTGGTTGAAGCTGAAGACTACAAGTTTAAAAAAAAAAAAAAAAAAAAAAAAAAAACTCTGCTCCTCATCTCTGCTCGGGACCAGCAGCTCGGGACTAGCAGCTCGAGGCGAAGTTAGCCGCTACTCGCCTAACACATCTGAATCTGACTGAACTGTTGCCAGTCGAGTTGCATTGTGGGTAATGTAGGCGACCAGTTTTGACAAAGAAGAAGAATGAGCGAAATAAAAACGATCCTTTCTTTTAAAACTGTCCATCGTGAGGATGATGATGTTAGAGAAGTGCGATGCCGAATCAGTGGAGTACTCTTTTTAAGACGTGTCTTTACAATAATGACCTGTAGTTACGTTGTGTCAAGCTATAATGAAATATCTTCGTCCGTACCTTTTCATCATAGCTGCCGATGGCCAGCAACTGGCTGCTGGGGCTCCAGGTCACAGACTTGACACCCAGCGACCACTCGTAGGCGCTGTACGTCGACAGCAACCGGCCGTCCAAAGAATACAACAACACCTTGTACTGTGGGGATGATACACACACACACACACACACACACACACACACACACACACACACATCAAACATTAGTACTATCCATTCATCCGGTTCATGCCCCTGCTTGGCTTGGTCAATCATACTTTGAATACACAATACAATAAGTCTGCCTCACCATAACAGGTGATTCAAAACTCAAAATGACTCACCTCCAGACAGCTATCCCACACTGCCAGCACACAGCCATTGGGAGACCACTCCAACCCTGCCAGGTCCTGTGTCTCAGTCTCAAAATGCTGTGGCAGAGTTAAATCAAATTAATTTACTGAAAAAAAACAACATATGTACTTTTCTTTGTGTTTTGATGTTGTCAAGCTTGAATAAAAATGTGTCTATGAATACATGACACTTTCGAGGAATGAATATTTGGAGTTTATGTAGCAGTGAAGTAAATCATACTCTAATGCAAATCATGTTTGAGATGTTTTACTAAATTATATTCATCACAGGCAGATACCGTTCATCTTTTAAGGTCACCTACATTTAGATTCCTTCTTCTGTTGCTTTCTAAAATGTCAAGTGTATAATCATGGTCATAAAACTCGTAAAATTTGAATGTCCTACTTACCCGGAGTAAGTGCCAGTCTTCACACACAAATACACTGACGTAGTCTTTGCAGTCACGGCGTTCAGCCAAGGCCATATAGCAGCCATCTCTGCTGAAATCTATACCTGTGGGAGAAAGCTATAATTAAGTTACGGCATATAACCACGAGTATGATAAAGATCTTACGATGACACCGTAACATCTCTGAAATATAGCATGTTATTTGTGCATTAGTTAGGTTTAAAGGTACAGTGGATTCGGTGGCATCTGGTGGTGTGGTTGCAGATTGCAACCAACTGAGTACCCCTCCGCTCACTCCTCCCTCTCCAAGACTGCGGTAACGTGAACCACCGAGTGCTAAACCGTGGTAACGCTGTTCGCCTCGCTCAGAGGTCATCCTCACCATAATAACACTACTGTAGGAGCAACGGAAGTCAGACGGTTTTGCACACAAGTTTCACAAGCGTGTCGGAGAACTACGGTAGCCTTCAGGTAACGTAGAAACGCAAAAGGCTCTCTCTAGAGTCAGAGTTTGGTTTGTCTGTTCTGGGCTACTGAAGAAACATGGCGGAGCAACATGGTGGACTCCATGAAGAGGACCTGCTCCCTATGTAGATATGAAGGACTCATTCTAAAATAACGGAAAAAATTAAACACTAATGAAAACATAGTTATATTTCATTTCTGCTAATAGATCCCCTGAAATGTCACACACGGTTCCTTTAATACTTACACAGGACAAGTTAGGAGAGTAAAGTCCTTGAAGATTACTTATCAAGCAACCATAAAGGTTTTATTAATTAGTTTTTGGCCACATAATTCATAACACTCATAAAAGTTGATTTCTCAGGGGAAGTTCAGTAACAGCAGCAGCAGCAAGGAAAAAATAGGAAGGAAGGAGGTTAAATAACGCTTCAAACTTACGCTAAATTTTGGCGAGGAAAAACTGGCATGGTGAATTGCAAAGGGGTCCCTTGACCTCTGACCTCCAGATATGTAAATGGGTTCTATGGGTACCCACGAGTCTCCCCTTTACAGACATGCCCACTTTATGATAATCACATGCAGTTTGGGGCAAGTCATAGTCAAGTCAGCACACTGACACACTGACAGCTGTTGTTGCCTGTTGGGCTGCAGTTTGCCATGTTATGATTTGAGCATATTGTTTTATGCTAAATTCAGTACCTGTGAGGGTTTCTGGACAATATGTGTCATTGTTTTGTGTTGTTAATTGATTTCCAATTATAAATATATACATACGTTTGCATAAAGCAGCATATTTGCCCTCTCCCATGTTGATAAGAGTATTAAATACTTGACAAATCTCCCTTTAAGATTCATTTTGAACAAAAAATGTGTAATTAAATATTTTAATCGATTGACAGCCCTATATATAATACATAATATAATGAATAGGGCTGCACGGTGGTGCAGTGGTTAGCACTGGAGCCTCACGGCCCCAACCCCGACACCGGCTTGGGGCCCTTCTGTGTGGAGTTTGCATGTTCTCCCCGTGTTAGCGTTGGTTTCCTCCCACAGTCCAAAGACATGCAGGTTAGGTTAATTGTTGACTCTAAATTGCCCGTAGGTGTGAATGGTTGTCTGTCTCTATGTGTCAGCCCTGCGTTGGACTGGCGACCTGTCCAGGGTGTACCCCGCCTTCGCACAATGTCGGCTGGGATCGGCTCCAGCCCCCCCGCGACCCCTAACGGGATAAGCGGTTGCGGATGGATGGATAATGAATTTTTGGTTAACTGATTCAAGGAATGTAAGCTACGCTCCAACACACAGGTACTGATTGATCATTAATTTTTGTGTGCTGTGTTTTCAGTGTTGTTTCCCGGATGACACGCCCCAAGTTATCAAAAGGATCTCCTGTAAATGTTCCTGATAAACATTTCTAGTAATGATTGATCAGCAGAAGACACTATTTAAGGCCGGGGATTAACACAGGAACCACAAAGTAGAACTGCATACATAGACTGCCACTTTGAAAATGGAGACGACGGTGTGTTTTCCACTGTTGCTGCTGATCTGCTCTCTCTCCACGGCTCAGCTTCAGACAGAGTCTGACAACGAAATTATTCCACAAGGAAAGCAAACTGAATCTCAGGGAAGAGAACCAACAAATGCCTCTCACCACCAACAGACCTGCACACAAGACATCAATGCTGTGCTGAGAGAGATGAGCGCTGCGTTGGCTGAACAGAGGGTGGAGATGAGGCACTTACAGACAGAAAATGAAGGTACAGTAGGATGTACGGTAGTGAGGGAAGTAATAGCAGTAAGAGCCACTGCTTTGTTACAGGAGCTTTTATAATTACATGTCATAGACGTTCATACACAAAGGACAGAAAGGTTTTATGCATGTCTTATCATTGAATCTTTTTTTTTTTAGCACAGAACGCTAAACTGGAGATGCAAAAGACTGAGGCGGACAAGCTGAAGCAACAACTACAAGGTATATGTTTATATTGAGTAATGATGAATAGTTATACGTAGGGCAGTCAAAGTTAACGCGTTAAGACAAATTAATTTTAGTTTTACAAAGTTAGTAAAGCAATGTTTAAGTCCAGACTGATGTTGTCTTACACATAAAAGAATGATGTCATTCACTTCCACACAGTGAGGCATACAGATTATTAATCAAACACTGGTATCTGATCGGTACTCGGTATCGGCCGATACCCAAAGCCCAGGTATCGATATCGGGACTGAAAAAGTTGGCTCGGTGCATCCCTAGTTTTGCTGCGTCTGTACTAATTTGATTTGAAATGAGCAACTTTATGCTGAATCGGTTTTTGAGATATCTGTAATTTTGCTTTTCAAAGGTTTGATAGTTAACCTTCCACATTACACATTTAAACTGCTGTTGTCACAGACGTTGATGAGATTACAAGCTCCATTTTCAGTTGAGAAGCTCTACACTTGTCATATTATGACTTTATGATTTAGTACTTTTGTTTGGTTTTGGGAGAGACTTGTTAATGTCAGTAAGGCAAAGAACGTATCTTATCATTGAATCTTTTTTTGTTTTAGCACAGAACGCTAAACTGGAGATGCAAAAGACTGAGGTGGACAAGCTACAAGGTATATGTTTATATTGAGCAATGATGAATAGTATGTTATTATATGTAGGGCTGTCAAAGTTAACGCGTTAATGCAAATTCATTTTAGTTTTACAAAGTTAGTAAAGCAATGTTTAAGTCCAGACTGATGTTGTCTTACACATAAAAGAATGATGTCAGTCACTTCCACACAGTGAGGCATACAGATTATTAATCAAACACTGGTATCTGATCGGTACTCGGTATCGGCCGATACCCAAAGCCCAGGTATCGGTATCGGGACTGAAAAAGTCGACTCGGTGCATCCCTAGTTTTGCTGCGTCTGTACTAATTTCATTTGAAATGAGCAGCTTTATGCTGAATCGGTTTTTGAGATTTCTGTAATTTTGCTTTTCAAAGGTTTGATAGTCAACCTTCCACATTACAAATTTAAACTGCTGTTGTCACAGACGTTGATGAGATTACAAGCTCCATTTTCAGTTGAGAAGCTCTACACTTGTCATATCATGACTTTATGATTTAGCACTTGTGTTTGGTTTTGGGAGAGACTTGTTGATGTCAGTAAGGCAAAGAACGTGTCTTATCATTGAATCTTTTTTTTTTTTTAGCACAGGCAGCTATGCAAAAGACTGAGGCGGACAAGCTGAAGCAACAACTACAAGGTATATGTTTATATTGAGCAATGATGAATAGTATGTTATTATTATATGTAGGGCTGTCGAAGTTAACGCAAATTAATTTTAATGCCACTCAATTCTTTAACACATTAATGCAACTTGTGATTTTTAGGTTGTAGCAGATCAGTTTTAAAGCTAGTAGTGAAGATACTGGTATCATATGGAACTAGAAAACCTAATGAATCCATTTGTACCAACCATGTCATACTAGCTTGTCATGAAGGAGGTTAAATAACGCTCCAAACTTACGCAAAACTTTGGCGAGAAAAAAACTGTCATGGCCATTTTCAAATGGGTGCCTTGACCTCTGACCTCCAGATATGTGAATGTAAATGGGTTCTATGGGTACCCACGAGTCTCCCCTTTACAGACATGCCCACTTTATGATAATCACATGCAGTTTGGGGCAAGTCATAGTCAAGTCAGCACACTGACACAATGACAGCTGTTGTTGCCTGTTGGGCTGCAGTTTATATTTTTCATGCTAAATGCAGTACCTATGCGATTAACTTGTGATTAATTGTGATTAACTATGGACAATCATGGGATTAAATATTTAATCGATTGACAGCCCTAGTTATGTGTCAAAATTGCATATCAGAGACAATCAGAGAACACTAAAAGACTTTTTCCTACATATATTTACAGGGGATTTTCAAACCCTAATGAAAACGGTGACGATGAAATACTTTTAACGGTCAAAAATTGTTTTCATTGGTGACAATCATTTATTTCACATTGCTAAATTTTTGATGAATTTCAGCACAGGCAGCAGAGCTGATCACCATGAAAGCCAGGACAAATGTCACAGAAAACCAGGTGGAGGCTCTGAAGAGAGATGGAGAAGGTAAGACTCACAACTAAATTAGCAATTTAGTATTTGAACAGTTTCGTTCTTATGATATTAACATAATTTATAACTCTATATAGAATGGCGACAAGCACGATTATACACAGAATAATGATGTGACTGAAGTTGAACCATCACATTGCTGCAACATCATCCTCTTTAAAACGAGTATGTTTCTCTGTCTCTCAGTCAAACAGGTGGCTTTCTCAGGCTCTCTGTTGGCTTCAGGCTCAGGATATGTCGGACCATTTAACACACACACTCCTCTGGTCTTCAGATATGTCGTCACAAACATCGGAAATGCCTACAACCCAAACACAGGTACTTGAATTCACAAATTTAAATTTCTATCTTGACTTTTTGTCTATGTTGCCTCCAACTAGATCATCAACAGATGATTCTCAGGTTACATTCACTGACAAAAACTGTCCCACAGGTTTTTTCATTGCACCAGTAAGAGGAGCCTACCACTTTGAGTTCTCCGTAGGTGCACATGGACAAGCTTCACATGGATCAGCTGCTGTGTTGGTCAAGAACGGAGAGCATATTTTTGCTGCATACGAGCATCAGACATCCCACTACGGCAGCTCTGCTAATGGCGCCACACTGCTTCTAGAGGTCGGAGATGTTGTGTTTCTGCGTCTGTGGGTTAACACAAGAATATTTGACAATGAAAATCACCATAGCACCTTCAGTGGCCATCTGCTTTTCACCATGTAAATGGGAAACAGTCCTTTTTCTTCAGCTATACAATAGCCGTGCACACACTGCAGCAGCGTATCAGTACACGTTGATAAAAATATCACTTATTTTTTACTTAATATGAAAGTTGATTGACTACGCTGCACAACAACAATAATCTTTTTAATGAGAAAATGTTCATGAAATTTTTCATCTGTGTCTTTCTGGATTTGCCTCAAAATACACAGTGAGGGAATCAGGGTCTGAAATTAGCACCCGCCAGATGTGGGTAAATTGTTGGCAGTGCGGGTAAAATTGTCAGGCCATTCGCCACTTTGGCAGACAGGGAAAACGCTAGAGATGGGAATAGAGAACCGGTTCCTGTTAAGAACGGGTTCTTAGTTGTCCGATTCCTCAGCATCACATGCCTCCTTGACTATCGATTCCTCTGTATTGATACCCTCTGACAGATACGCATGCACAATGACGCACACGCACGCTGTATCACGTTTCAGTTTGGCGCTACTTAGCCTGACGGGGCGCACCCTATTATTTCCCTGATAATGCGACACTGTGAACAACAAAAACAGGAGGAGAGGTAGTAACGTTACCTGTAAGCAGCCGGTGGGCAGCACAGTCCTGCTTGGCTAAGTAACGGAGCTACTAACGTTAACAGAGGTGCCATTGAGTTAATATTATGAGGCGTTCAAACTCTGCTTAGGAAAAATGACTATTGGGCGAAGGCAAATTACAACGTTATGTGTTCAAATGTAATCTCGTAAAAGTTTTTGGCGAGAAACTTGAATAAATCCAGTTGTTTGAAGGAGACGTTTTCACAGTAATATAAAATATATATTAAAGATGGATTAATAGATTAAAAGATTAAATTCGGAGCTGTTTAACTTCCTAACACTAGCTCTAACCAGCTTGCCAATATTTTTTTAATCAAAGCAAATATTTAAATAATCATAATCATTTAAATTGTGTTTTTATGCAAACAACCACTATAGATGAGAATAACGTAATAGAGTACTGTGTACAGTACCCTCCCACCCCAGAAAAATAGGGCTCCCCGGAAAATACGCTGTAAGTCAAATACTGTAATTAACCATGCATATGATATTTTTTGTGTAAAATATATCGAACATTGAATGACATCAGATCTAAAATGTTATTCCTTTGTTTAGCACAGAGATTTCAAAAGTGGCAGAAAACATTTCTGTGAGTGGCAGACAAAAATAAAATACTTGTGTACTGTGTTTAAATGATCTGATTACTGCTCGTTGGACCACAGCATCCAATCAAACCACTTCATTTTTTTTTCATTTACTTTGTTCAATAGAAACTTGAATTGTCTTGTACTGTTAATATGAGAGGGGGAATTCCCTTTGTTCGTTTGAATACATGAGACAGTAGCGGTGCTTTTTTTTATTTGAATGTATCTAATTATCTAGACAGTACTGCATCAGTACCAGCAAATTAAAGTCTCATTTACAGTATTTATCCTGTACATGAAAGCTGGATGACAAAGCTTCATGGCAACAATAATTTTGTACATATTGTATTATTTTCAAGTTCTCTTACATTTGAATAAAAGCACATACATATCACTGCAATACTATCTGTGGACTTTTCTACAACACATGGTAAATATTTCAAAACCAAATATCTTGTTATTGTTAGCAGAAAACTAAATAAATGTGTAGTATCTGTTTGGTAATAAGAAATTATTAGATTAGTATGTAAGTATACAGTGTAGTATTACTATAAGTATAGTAGTAAGTATTGTTAAAATTGAACAATGGTTACCCACTACTCAAACATCTACTTGTTTTACAAAGAGTGAGTAATTATAATGTGATTTAAACTGACTAGTTATCATCAATGAGATCATAGTGACCATGTTATTTAATACACAGAGTAATTGTGTTTTGATTGGGGCTGTCAACCGATTAAAATAGTTCATCACGATTAATCACAAATTAATTGCGCTTTTTTTATCTGTTCAAAATGTACCTTAAAGGGAGATTTGTCAAGTATTTAATACTCTTATCCACATGGGAGTGGGCAAATATGCTTGTTTTATGCAAATGTATGTATACATTTATTATTCAAAATCAATTGTGTAAGAATACTCTGTTATAAGTAAAAGACATGCATTCAAAATATTACTCAAGTAAAAGTACAAAAGTATTACCATCATTACATATACATACTATACTCATTATGCAGAATGGCTCATTTGAGAATAATATATATTACTGGATTATAATTATTGATGGATTTAATTAACCTGTGCATCACTTTAATGTTGCAGCTGGTAAAGGTGGAGCTCATTTAAATGACTTTATATACTGCTGGGTAGCTTAGCCTATAATAATATATCATTTATTAGTTGATTTATATTTTGTATTAATAATCTGAATCTTCAAAGTAAATAAAGCTGTCAAATAAATCTAGTAGAATAAAAAGTGCAATATTTCCCTGACTTTTTTTTCAACATACTATAACTTTTTTTTCGACTTTTGGACATACTAAACGATGACTTTATTTTCGACATACTATACTATGACTTTTTTTCAACATACTATACTATGAGTTTTTTTTTCAACATACTATACTACACTGCTTCCTGCCAGTGAATGTTTTGTTTTTGTAACATTGTGTTGTTGTTCTGGGTCAGACTTTTACTGTGCTGGATTTATTGAGGAAGCAAAGAGAGAAACTTGTTCTTTATTACTCGTCTAACTTGGGTTTCTGGGAAGTCTCTGCTTATCTCAGTTCATTAATCTCACGGAGGTCACTATATCTGACTGTGTCATTAATGTTTGAACAGGTCGATGATAATGTTTACTACTCCTTCATTTACTTGTTTTTTTTTATTAAGTTATTAGATTTTTAGTGAGGATGACAATCACATCTATCTAGTAGTGTTTGTCTTAGAACCTGCCGGTGTCATCAGCCATGAGGTGATTTTAAACAATGATTTTAACTTTTAATAATCAACATAGTAGTAATTAAAATGTATTTGCAACTCATTAAAGTACACAGTGATATTTCCTATACACACTCATCATTGAGAATACATATATAATATGATATAATTAGTGCTGTCAAAGTTAATGCGACAATAACGTGTTAACGCAAGTTGTTTTAACGCCATTCATTTCTTTAACGCAATGGATCTTTCGAGATGGAGGTTGTAGCGGCTCAGTTTTAAAGCTAGAGTGAAACTAGGAAACCTAAAGAATCCATCGATAGCAACCATGTCATAGTAGCTTGTCAAGAAGGAGGTTAAATAACGCTATGACGTTACGCTAAATTTTGACGATTTGGCCATTTTCAAAGGGGTCCCTTGACCTCTGACCTCCAGATATGTGAATGTAAATGGGTTCTATGGGTACCCACGAGTCTCCCCTTTACAGACATGCCCACTTTATGATAATCACATGCAGTTTGGGGCAAGTCATAGTCAAGTCAGCACACTGACACACTGACAGCTGTTGTTGCCTGTTGGGCTGCAGTTTGCCACGTTATGATTTGAGCATATTGTTTTATGCTAAATGCAGTACCTGCGAGGGTTTCTGGACAATATCTGTCATGGTTTTGTGTTGTTCACTGATTTCCAATAATAAATATATACATACATTTGCATAAAGCAGCATATTTGCCCACTCCCATGTTGATAAGAGTATTAAGTACTTGACAAATCTCCCTTTAAGGTATATTTTGAACAGACAAAAAATGTGCGATCAAATATTTGAATCGATCGACAGACCTAAATATAATACATAATATAATTCATTTTGATTAACTGATGCAAGGAATGTAAGCTACGTTCCAACATACAGGTACTAATAGATCATTAATGTTTGTGTGCTGTGTTTTCAGTGTTGTTTCCCGGATGACACGCCCCAAGTAATAACTGTTATCAAAAGGATCTCCTGCACATGTTCCTGATAAACATTTCTAATAATGATTGATCAGCAGAAGACACTATTTAAGGCCGGGGATTAACACAGGAACCACAAAGTAGAACTGTATACATAGAC
>CAKALU010060349.1:0-11715 GCA_916700995.1 Hozukius guyotensis | reverse complement strand
CGTTACCTTTTATATTGACACGTTGAACTTTATTTCCACGTCCAGCTGTTACATATGGAGGATAGAACCTGCCAAAATGAGTTAATGAATAAATAAATGACTCGATAAATATATGTTATTAAATGCAGCAAAAATTATAAAAAAAATAAATGTAGCCATTAATTAATTGATAAAAAGTGTGTTTTAATTTGCTTTTTAATTATTTTTTTTGGTATTAATTTCATAATTTATTTACTCTTCTGTTTAATTTTCAATTTATTTATTTATGTATATATTCTTAATCATTTTTAAATGTATTTATTTATTTTATTCTGCATTTTCTTTTATAGATAATAAAAATTACAATTATACAATTTATACCTAAATAAATAAAAAGGAAAATTAAACAAGAGTAAATAAATAAGGGAATTAATACAAAGATAAATAAATAAAAAAGCAAATTAAAACAGAAATATCAATTTACGTCACATTTTATCAATTAATTAGTGGCTACATTTATGACATGTTCATTTATTTTTTGAGTCATTCATTTTTTAATTTTTAATTTTGGCAGGTTCCGTCCTCCATAGTTACAGAGCAACATGATGATTCATTAGGAGTCTTTGTGTTTGTGTCACCTGATGAATGTGAGTCCAATATTTTTTCTCTTTTAGCTCTGTTTTTGGTCTCCACCAACTCCTGAGGGAAATATCTGTCTCTTTAGCTGCTAAATGCTCCGCTATGTTCACCAGCTGGTCACTAAAGGCCCAGACAAATCAAACCGACATCAGAGAACTAGTGGTGGTGACGAAGGCCACTAGTTGCGTCGTCTTTGTCTTTGCCAAAACGTTGCACTCTAACACACCGCAAAGACGACAGCTGACGGCCGACTACCACGTTCGTTCTGCTAGCAAAGAGTATAGAAGAAAAGAGACGAAACTCCGGTGTTTTTTTTGACAACAGCCGCTGACGCCATTTTGGACTGAAAACGATTATTATATGTATAATATTTTATTGTTCAATACAGGTCATTTCAGTACAATATGACAATAAAATAGTAATAATGTAGTTTTACTTTGTACGTCACTTTTTAGGCAGATGTTTTACTTATGTCCGGTAGTCGCTTTCAGTCCAAAATGGCGGAAGCTCTGCTGCTGGACGCTGACGTTGCGATTGAACGAACAATTGACTTTCACGTCTTGGTAATAAACGTTCTTTGGCGGTAGTCTGTATTCGTCATTCAAAAAGGAAAACAGGAAGACCGAGGACGGCGGATATACAAGCCGTTGTTACGATACGTACATGAAACGTACTTTAACTTTAAGTCGATAGATTTATGTCGGGTTTAAACATTACCTGTGTGTTCATAAAACATTGATGCTGTTGTCTCAGACAGGTTTCTTTTTTATCTTAAAAACTCTAAAGATCAAATCCTCCCAGACCCAGGGACTTATTGACTCACTTCTCCATCTGTTCATTTAATGGAATGTACAATAAAACGTTAATCTCTGGTTCTACTACATCCAGCTACTGTTGAAGGTAAACACTCATTCATCAGACTGTTTCTACTCTAACTCGTCTCCGTCATCTAATCCTCTCCGTGTGTTAGCGTGTACGCAGCTCGTCTTCTCATCATTCCCTCAACCAGATCCAGACGCTCAGACGACCGGTCGCTCTGCCGGGCTGCATGCTAATAATCCCTCTGAAGCTCTGATTGATTTCAGGTCGTTATCCGCTCGCTGTGTTTGTGCTGCTGAGGGTTGTTTGTCAGATCTAAGTTGGCCACAGAACTGAGGATTAAACGGTAACAAGTGAGGGAGTCAGATTCTGCCGTTGGGATGTTTATCACCGCTTTCACAGCACATTTCTACATTTGTCCCATTTTAGATTTATTCTCTGTCGTTAAAACGTCTGCTGATGGGACTTTTTACTGACATTTATTCAATCAGGAGCTCGTCTAAAGAGCCTTTTTGTGATTTTAAGAGCGGTTGACATTTTTAGAGAATGATGGGAGCTCGGGAGGAAATTAAATATGAAAATGTTTCTTTGTTCCTCTGAGTGGTTTGATGTTCTAGTTTTATGTTTTTATTTCAGTTGATCACATGAAAAGTGACAGAAATAGTTGAGTGAAGAATGAAAAAGAGAGCTGAGAGAGAAGTTCAGAGTCTGGATGCTTTTCTCACCTCCACCCAGCAACCAGCGCCCATCACCCAGCGCCCATCACCCAGCACCCAGCGCCCAGCGCCCAGCGCCCAGCGCCCAGCGCCCAGCACACTGCACCCAGCACCCAGCACCCAGCACACTGCACCCAGCACCCAGCACCCAGCACACTGCACCCAGCACCCAGCACACTGCACCCAGCACCCAGCACCCAGCACACTGCACCCAGCACACTGCACCCAGCACCCAGCACCCAGCACCCAGCACCCAGCACACTGCACCCAGCACCCAGCACACTGCACCCAGCACCCTGCACCCAGCACCCAGCTCCCAGCACCCAGCACGCAGCGCCCAGCGCCCAGCACCCAGCACCCAGCGTGGTGCTGGAGGAAACTGAAGAGGGTTCATCCTCTGGGATCTTTCTTTCCATTTAGACTTAAATATTGTTGTGTACAAGAGGAAACGTAAAGCCTGTTGGTGTTGACGGGACAAACATCAGGAGGTCAACTACAAACTACAACAACAAAACCTTCCAACGCATTTTGCAGGTGAACCTGAACTCTGTAACCGTCTGTAGCTGTTTTGCGTCTCTTTGTGGCTGTTTCGAGTCCCTTTATCTATTGGTGAGAAAACCTTTCTTACTGTATAAAGAAGTTATAAAGCGTGTAGCGTGTCATTGTCACGTTTTGCCTTGTCGAGGCGTGAATATTACACGTGTGTAAATGAAGGTACAGAACCAGCAGGGGGCAACAAAACCACTTAAAGAATGAGTTGGTAGCTGTTTTGTGTCTCTTTGTAGCCACTTTGTGTCTATGTAGTTGTTTTCTGTCCATCTGTAGCCATTTTGTGTCTCGTTGTAACCGTTTTGTGTCTTTCTTTAGCTGTTTTGTGTCTCTTTGTAGCTGTTTTGTGTGTCTTTGTAGCTGTTTTGTGTGTCTTTGTAGCCACCTTGTGTCTCTTTGTAGCCACTTTGTGTCTCTTTGTAGCCACTTTGTGTGTCTGTGTAGCCACTTTGTGTCTTTGTGTAGCCGTTTTGCTCTATGCGGTTGTTTTGTGTCCCTTTGTTGACACTTTGTTTCTTTGTAGCTGTTTTACGTGTCTTTGTAGCAACGTTGTGTTTCTGTGTTTTTTTGCGTCCTTTTGTTGTAGTTTTGTGTTTCTTTGTAGCCACTTGTTATCTATGTGGTTGTTTTATGTCCCTTTGTAGATGTTCTGTTCCTATTTGTAGCCGCTTTACGTCTCTTTGTAGCCACGTTGCGTCTCTACGTGGTCATTTTGCGTGCTAGTTTTGCATCTTTGTGGTCGTTTGATTGACTTTCCCACAATAAATATAGCTGTAATATGTTGAACATGAGGGTTCATCCAGTAGAGACCATGACTGTCAGCAAACTGATGGAAATGTGGCCTGTAGATGTTGAAATGTGTCTCTTTGGATGGATAGATGCAGGAAGAACAACATGTTTAGTCTCTGCTGCTGTTCGAGGTGCAGAAAACCGTTAATGGATAAAGATCCACCAACATTTACCTGAGAGCAGCAGAGAGCTGATATGATTGGTCAAACCTGGACTGAACCTGTGTTCATATCTGGTCACATCACAACACAGTGCTGTTTGTGTGTGAGAGGTGTGAAAGGTGTTCAGGTTGAATCCAGCAGCAGCAGCAGGAGGAGGAGGAGGACGAGGGTAAAGCCCGACTGACCTGTGTCCTCCTGCTCTTCACGCCGCTGTGTGATGTGAAGCAGAGCTGCTGCAGCTCCGAACGCCTTCAGCGGCGAGCTGCACGTGGGAGTCCATCTCTGATTTAACGCCTTTTATAGAGGACCCTGCTGCTTTTCTCTCTGCGCTCCTATTTCTGTGCACTATGAAAGGCTCAGTGTGTGTGTGCAAACAGAAACAGAAACAGGTTTGTAGGTTCTCACATAACAAGGATAGAATATGTGGAATATATCTGTTTTTGAAATGAAAAGCTGAGCAATAATATAATAATAATACAAAGAGAAAAAAATGAACAATAATAAATTAAATAGATAAATAAGTTAATTAAATAAATAATAATAATAATAATAATAATAATAATAATAATAATAATACTACATAGAGAAAAATAAATAATAACAAATTAAATAAATAAATAAGTTAATTAAAAAAAGAAATAATAATAATAATAATAATACAAAGAGAGAAAAAAAAGAAATAATGATAGATTAAATAAATAAGTTAATTTAAAAAAAGGGGGGGGGGTGCAGAGATATAGCAATATCATTTACATGGGCCCACGCATGCGTCCGCCTTCACATGTAAGGTCATTTCCAGGCACATAGTATATGTGCATGTGTGCTAACCCATGTGTACTTATGTAGCTATATTTTTCATTCCTTTGTTGCTTTTTAAATGACAGTTTTAAAACTAATGAAATACTGAATGTGATTATTGTTAAATGCACACAGAACACAGAAGGACGGTGAGATGCAGCGCTTTTATTTTCAGCGGCGAAGCTTCCGTTTCGTCTGGTTGCTATGATACGGAATATCCCCCGAAGTTAAAATGTAGTGAAGCTCGTAGGGAGAGAGGACAGACCCACCGGTCTACGTCTGTTCATTTCTCCTCCGTTGTTGTTGTTGTTGTTCAGCACTTGTAGCTTGGATGTGACAGAGTGCAGAGTTTTACCAAAAGTTGAACATTTTTCAACTGTTGACGACCAGAAAAAAACCCAAATGTGCAGCGCTCAGCACAGAATAGACGCTCAGAGCGTCGTCACGCTGCTGCCGTTTGTAGCATATAGTGAAAATACACGACGCTCACGTTGCAAAGAATTCAAAAAAGAAAAAGCATGAACATAGTGGTCGTGGCGGTTGTTTGCCGTCCCCTGCGGTTATTGTGACAGCCCTAGATCCTCCAACTGGAGACATGAGATTTGTTAATTTTGAGTTTGAGCTGCAGCTGGATGATGAGACGACTCTACACAGACACCAGTGTTGTTGCTTTATAGAGAGACAAACAGACAGAGATGTGTGTGTGTTGCATTAACCCGGTTAGCTACTGGTCAGTAATGGATGAAATAAAACAAACAGCTGCTGGAGGAGAACTCAAAGGCCCAAATGAATCAGGGACTTCGGACCATTTTGACCTCGTATGACCTGGTATGACCTGGTATGACCTGGTATGACCTGGTATGACCTGCGTTGGTGTCTTTCTTACTGTATAAAGACTTCTGGATCTGATGTTTGATTCTTCTTCTGTTGTGTGAAGGATAAATAGTTGAGTTGTTGGGGGTGTGATGTGGCTTCTCAGCATGCCTGGGTGGGGGGGGGACTCCTGCAGGGGAATATGAATGGAGGATCAGGGAGGTGTTGGAGCCTCGGGAGGTGTCAACACGGCTCTTTTGTCCTCGTCGTTCGGCCTCTTGGTATTCAGATGGTGAGAGGTGATCTGATCTGATCTGATGTCAGTGTGAGAAGAAGCTGCTGGCTCGGTGGAGAAACAGGAGCTCTGCTGCTCAGAAGGATTCGTGTTTCTGTGGTGATGATGATGATGTTTGTGTCTCTGATGGACGGGATGATGTTTCTCTCCTGAGGCTTCACCTTTAGGTAAGACGTTAACCCTGAACTCAGACCAGTTTTAAACTGATGGAAGCGTAGGATCAAGATACCGGAACGGAGAAGACAAAAACAAATATTAGTAATCCTCATTTCATTAAGTCAGAGTTAACATACATGTGTTGATGAAGACATCATTTGGACGTTGGACCAGGAGGACTTGGAGCTGCACTCAGGTACAAAAGACTTCTCGGCTCCTCAGTGAAGGAAGTATGAAGAGGTTAAAGTGGATCAGTAGGATGGAAAAATATAACTGGAACAACTCAAAGGAACTTCTCAGTATAGCCTGTCTGATACTGGTTTAGTGTAGGATATCAGTATTTGAGTTTAAATTATAGGGAATATTTGTAAATAATTCATATTCTGTAGTATTTAATTTGCCACGAGCTACACCTCCGCCATTTTGGACTGAAACTAAAGGACTTCTGGGGTACTAAACGTCATCACGCCGACTTGTTGTGTATACTCACTGTATGCTCATGTGACCGTGGTGTAGTTGGTTTATAGCCTCACTTTTTACTTCTGGATATTGCATTCACACTTCAACAATCATAAAGTGGTGTTCATTAGTGGACATTATCTTGATGAACAAAATGTTTAAGTATCAGAAACGTTTGTTCGCCACAGAGCTGATTTTCTGCAATAATCCAAAACCCAATGGAACAATCCCGTTGGGTTTTAGTGGAGGGAATCAGGGAGATGATCACTTCTTGGTTGGCCTGCAGAAATACGTCATCCCTGCAGCGCTCACTATAAACTGAACTACTCTGCATTCCGTGGTGTCTGCAGCTGTCCGGGTAGGCGTACGTTCGGGAGTATAATCAAGTCTTTAGAGTGTCGATGTCAGGAAACGTCCAAATCTAATGTAGATAAATCTGAAAACTGTGAAAAGTTGCAGGCTTTGTGCACACTAAACGTTTTCTGTCTATTCTAAAAGCAAACACGTTTTATCCAGCGTTGTTTGTTGTTTACAGATGAGGCATAAAGTATGAAGTGTTCCAGAGGAGAAGAGATCACATGACAAAGTTCAGTTGATTGAGTGACAAGTCAGCAGAGGAAGATTGTAAAATGACATTAAACTGAACCTGAACCTTCTCACAGATATTTCTTACAGCGTATTCTAACGGTTTTAAAACGTGGTGCTGCTTTAAGTGCTCGTCTGATTCCCCGGAGAGGAGACGGCGTGTCATCCTCTCTGCGTGTTTCTATCTCGTCTCAGCTCGTCAATCCGACCGCAGCTGAACTTTGCTCCCAGCGTGCAGTTATTGTTCCTTTTGATTGACAGCTCCGGGCCCCGGCGGGGGCGTCCGACGTGACAGCTGATGACGGATCAGCTGGCGACGACGCGTTTGTGTCAGATTCAGCCTTTTTGTGGCGGCGGCGGCGGCGTGTGTGTTTGCTTTGTTTCCTCTCCTGACGGAGTGAGCGTGAAGTCCTGATATCTGACTGATATGATCAGCTGGTGGTGCTGATATCTGACACATGAATCTGTATTTAATAACAGACAAGGAGAAAAACAGGAGATGTCTGATGTGACTGAGTGACAACGTGGTAGAAAAGGTTATATAACACTAGTTTAACTGTTTCATGACGCAGGTATCGCCACACTTTTTAATTAATGATGCATATTTCTTTTAACCGTTTTAACCGTTAATCGGTTAAACGCTTAATTATTAACATCCCTAATAGCGTCAAATCATAACAGAAGTTAGTAAGTGGCAAGAACTACTCCTCTTTAGTGGGTAGAAGCCTGGAGCAGAACCCGGCTCTGCCTCCACCGGTTGGGTTTAACCCTGTCCATCCTGGACTATATGTCTGAATGAACACCATTATAGTCCATTTGTTTATTGTTCCAACGTGAAAAAGATCCATTCATCTGACAGCGTTCACTTCAGACTCGTTGGACGTTTTAGTGAGATGTTACTAGATCAACACAGTGAGACTGCCGGACGAGGACACAGACAGTAAAGCTGTTAACACAGTTATGTAACGAGGTCTGAAAGTGGCTTCATGATATATCTGATCCGTCTTTGTCAGCTTATAAAGTGAACTAAATCATGGAGGACAGTGGATGGTTGGTGGGAGCCGTTCTAATCCTCCGTCTCTTCTTCTTCTCCTTGTGTCCCGGGCTGACAGGAAGTCAGCCCGAGGCAGCTGGAGGCTTCGTCCTCGCTGACTCAGTCAAACTTTGATGATGCCACTCGGGCTCCATCCCTGACAGAACACACACTGAGTCTCACACAGCAACCAGTGAAACCCACCAGAGTTCAGATGTGTGACACGGAGCAGACTGCCGGGGGGTTTTACATGCAGAGTTTTTAGATTTGGAAGCCTCTGCTGTGAGCTTTTTTAATCTCCGGCTTCTGTTAAAATGAGCCTCGTCGACGTGTGTGATCCATCACAACAAGCACAATGGTTTCTAAGAAAGTCTCATAACTCTTCCAGTAAACAGCCTCCTGGATTTCATTTTGAAACAAAAAAAAAGAAGCTTTTTCAGCGTCCAATTATCAAATCTGAGACGTCTGAGTGTCCTCGAATGCACCAGAAACTGCAGCGTCACATTATGATAATGTCACTTTGGCAAATTCAATTAAAGGCAACAAAAAATGTTGACTGTGATGGATGGACTCTCTGCACAACCATTCTGCAAGTAGAATACTGAAATATACCGAAGTCTGGAAGGAAGGACGTCTACAAACTTATAAAATGATCAGCAGAGATTCAGTCAGTTAAAGTAGAAACTAGAGGTGTGTTAAAGTCCACATACAACTATCAGACATGTACAACCCAGGACTGGGAGAATGCATGGACAAAATGAGACACAGCATAAGCTACGTAGGTTTTCCGATGGTTTAGAATAGACTCACATTTTATTTAAAGGGACTGTTTGTAACTTTTTAAGCGTATAAATGTACCGGGTCGGGACATATGCGCGCTCGCGTGTGGCCGCTGCCTCTCCTCCTCTGCCTGCTCGCCTTCACTCAGACAGCACGCGCGTTCTCGCGTACTCGCTCCACCTCTAGACGTGAACGCGCGCTCACTCCACACTGCAGAAGAGTTAGTTTAGCTCTGAGAATATCTAGTGAATGTACAGTGGACGTTTGGGCAGAAATAAATGCTGCAGCTCCTCCAGACCAACAGAGGTTTCCCGTGTCTTGTGAAGTGACGGAGCTCTGCAACGAGTTACGTTGTTGTCTCGTTACCGACCGGGTGCCGGTGTCTCCCTGCTCTCTCCGGCTGCAGGCGGAGAGAGCAGGGAGACTCGCTGCAGAGCCCCGGAAAAGCCAACACTAGGATCAGATCTAAATCATGTTCATGGAGAGACCTTCGTCTGGTCAGCTAACATTACTGCCAAGCAGCTGAAATATAGAGTGATACTGTGGTTTTAGCTGACGTGTGTCGCCTCACTGTTTTGAGCGATGCTCGTTCATGTCTATTTAGAGCGAGCAAGCGCGAGCTCAACGCTGACTTTCGTTGATTTCACGGCCACAGGTGTCGCTATTAACAAGCAATTCTGAAAGTTACAAATAGTCCCTTTAAGTCATGTAAGGAATTTTCTTCAGTTTCTTGCTCAAAGATACTTCAGTGGGATGAAATTCTGCCCAACATGGGAGACGTCAGGGATCCTGGTGGACCGGTGACAGCATAACAATGAGCCAACTCACCTGATCACTGACTCCACTCAGCTGCTGAAAACCTCTTTTTACTGCCTGAAACTAAATCACTCCTGACTGTCTGACTGCAGAGAACTCACCAGATCTGAGGACTCATTGTTCTCTGACTTGATGAACCGCAAGTGTCCTGTTGATGTTTTAATGGCTGCTGGGTGACTTGGACACGAGGTGGAGAAAGACCTGAGGCGTGTCACACATTCATACGGAGATGGGTAGTGTGTGTGTGAGTGTGTGTGATGCAACCTACGAAAAGGGACATTACCTGCTGCTAACCACACATTTAATTAACTCCTTAATACAGTGTTTTATTTCCGAATAAGTAGCTTTAAGTTTGTTTAAATATATTTGCCACCTGAACGTAAAAACTTGGTCAATGTAACAAAGTTATTTCCCAGTTTTACAAGTTGATGACCTGAACGCTCCATGAAGGAACCTACTGCAGTGATGTTTGTCTCTCTTTTTTTGTGTTTTAGTTCCACTTTAAAGGCCCGGATGCATAATAATCGTTATCACAGACAAAACCTGTTAACGAGATGAATGTTTTGTTGGTTTTGGTCTCTTCAGGGGGGGATTTGTGGATCAGAGAGAAGATAAAATAAAGCGAGCTGCTTCCCTTAACAAATGATCTGCCTTCCTGTCTTATCCAGGCTACTTACAGTTATCTGGGTTTGTTGATTATCATCACTTAAAGGAGTCTGCAGAGATCTTACCTCCTCTGACAACTCCCCGAACACAGACAAGACATCCAGCAGCAGACTGGCTGAGTAGAAAGACTTGATCATGTTCCTGGAGGAAGAAAAGAGGAGGAGGAGGAGGAGGAGGACAGAGAAAGATGGGAGATGAGAGGGAGGGAGGGAGGGAGGGAAGGGAATGAAAGAAAAAGGAGGGATATCAGAAGTGAAAGAGGAGAGGGGGGGAAAGAAAAACAAACATACAAAACTATTAGTTCAGTGTTTCATTGAGGCACTGACTCTCCCCACTTCCAATAAAAATACAGTTAGCTGGAGAAATATCAAACTGTCCGAATACTTTAGAAACAGCTGTTGCCTCGATGTGATTCTTCAGATTTAAATCACATCTCAGCATAAAAATAAAAAACAAAGACATCGGTCATTAGGAACAACAATATTCCAAAAAAGACTTGACAACGTTGACTTCTTGCCTCACACGGGGCACCAAAGGGCAAATTTCCCCATTGTGGGACTAATAAAGGAATATCTTAGTCTGGTGTTTTTTTGACCCACCCATCCACCCCAACCTCCTTCCTACGCGACCTTCGCTGCTCTTTATACTTCCTGGTTCACGATTATGTGAATTACACAGGAACTGATTTCGTGGGATATACATGAATTACAGTGCATGATTCCCGTGGGTAAAAAAGGGGATCACTGTTGGTCCTTTAGGAGGAAAGAAAGCAATAAAATTGCTGTTCATTTTATTGACAAAGAGTATGAAAAAAAAACCCAATAATTTAACTGCAACACAACTTTAAAGACCAGGATGTTGCGCAGTTACTGACGTTATTAAGAGGATCAGGTGTCGGCCATGATGTGATCCACGTTAAATAGAGTTTTTTTGACATAAAAAATGTCATAAAATTCAGTGTTTGTGCTGTGAGGTACATTCACTGAGTCACGGCAGGCCACATCATATCCGCACCTCATATTACCTAACATTCAAATAACAAACATACAGATTTCAATTTGGGATAAAGAGAGCACTGGTGGGTACCCTGTATACTGTGAAACAGAGGTATCGGAGTCGGTATCAGGAGAGGAAAAGGTTGGATTGATGTGTCCCTACTGGAAAAACAACATCTAATATATTATCAAATCAATAACTAATATCTAGGGGTGGAAAAAAAATGTATTCACCTATGTATCGCACATTTTTACGATTTTGAAATAGATTTTTTAATACCAGAATCGATATATTTGCTTCATTTGAGTCTATGCGGAGGTAGAAGGAAGTTTCCGCTCTTATTGTTGTAGTCTGAGTAACGTGACGTCATATCCGTTCCGTATCCGTCAACCAAAACAAACCGCAGCGAGCCGAAACTAGAAAGCAGAAAACGTCGGAGGGTCAGCGTGGATACGACCTGCACCCTCACATGTTAGATCCAGCGTGGTAAACACTACACATCCAGTAAAGGATGGAAACACTTTGGGTTTCACACATTGACAGGAAAAGCAGAGCTAGACAGAGCAGAGCTAAAGCTGCATGCTAACTCTGTCACGGACGGGAAACGTTATCCTATCGCGGTAACGTGGCGATCTTTAAATGCATTCAAACGGCCCCGATGGAGCT